>JAGDQP010010093.1:38475-56915 GCA_022664845.1 Lepisma saccharinum
CCCCTTGTGCTGCAAACCAGTCATCAAGCCATTTTCGTAAGATGTGATGCTGTGGTCAGCAAGTGCGTGTCCCGTGGATGCAAATAAGTGAAACTCGGAAGGCGCTAAGTCTGGTGAGTAAGCCGCATGCGGAAGGATTTCCCAGCGAAACGTCGCAATCGTTTCCTTGACCGGTTTTGCTGTGTGGGAGGGTGCATTATCGTGAAGCACAATCACTTTATGTTGTCTTTGGTCATATTCTGGTCGTTTTTCACGCAAAGCTTGATGCAAATCGATTATTTGATGTCGGTAACGTTGGGTATTAACGGTTTCGCCAGGTTTCAGCAGTTCCTTCTGATCTCACCAAACACAAAGCATTGTTTTCCGTCCATAGCGATTTGGTCTTGCAGTCGATGTCGTCGGTTCTCCTGGAGTTACCCATGATCTTTTACGCTTAGGATTCTCGAAATAGATCCACTTCTCGTCACCAGTCACAATTCGATGGAGAAATGATTTCCTTTTGTACCTGGTGAGCAGAATTTCGTAAGTGATCTTTCGGTTTTCCTGCTGTCGTTTAGTCAATGCATGTGGAACCCATTTTTCCACCTCCTGAATCTTGCCCATGGCTTTTAAAGGTATCGAAACTGCTTCTTGTGTCACGTTTAATTGATCCGCGAGTTGTTGTTGCGTTTGAGCGGCATCCTCATCCAACAAAGCTTGCAATTCCCTGTCAGCAAACTTTTTCGGTGGTTCCACGTTCTTCGTTTTCTCACGTCAAAATCGCCACTTTTAAATTTTGTAAACCACGCATAGCACTGTGACTTAAAAAGAGCATGATCACCGTAAGCTTCGACAAGCATGAGATGCGATTCTGCAGCAGTTTTCTTCAAATGGTAACAAAAAATCAATGCTGTCCGCACATCTTAGTTTGTAGGTACAAATTGCGTCATGTTCAACGCTATTAAACACTACACTAGGACATGAAACTTGTCTGGTTGTGAGTTGCAAATCGTTATCAGCAGTCAAAACAAGCAAGTGGCGCCAAGTACGCAGTTTTACGGTAACCACAGTGACAGCTAACGCCATCTATGCACAAATTCCGGTTTCATATTTACACATCTCGTATATAAATTTAAATAACTTAAGCTTAACATAATTTGTTCTATTATTTGACAAATTCCAATTTCTTACCAAAATTGCATTTAAATATTTACCTGTACTTGAAACATCATGTGTAGAATAGAAAAGAGACCCACCTGTAGTGTTCAATCGAACAGAAATTTAATGAAATCCTATTTTATTTATATTACAATAGTATTCTAATTATCTTTTGAAACTATTACAATTATTGGTACTTCTTTTCTATGTTACAAAGCTATTCTTATTATATTCACACTGATGACTGATCGTGCAGATGATGTCCGAAAGTACTTGATGAAAGTTTTGCGCAATCGACAACAAAATGCATGATGATAAATCCTTTGATGCTTCACGGTGTTTTTCAATATCGGGAAATGATACCAGAAACTGATATGTTCTGCTTAGAGTAAAATCTCGATCAACCGTCACTTTGTGTTATCTGTCCTCGTAAAAATTGTCTATTGTTTCACTAGCTCAATAGTGACTGACAAGTAACTTACAACCTAGTTACTGTACACGTTTATAATGGTTTCCGGTCCCGACGGTGACGGTTGATGGAGGTTGCACTGTAATTCTAGAGCTGTCTCTGCGATGCGCAGAAACCTCGAAATCATTGAGTCAGCTTGCAAGAGTGACTTGTTACCGTCATCTATCCTTGTTCCCAGGTTTTCATTCAACTCCACCCACTGGTACCTACGAGAATAACTGACAGTGATCTCCGTTGCAGCACGTACGTATTGTTTCCATCGTCGGGGCTGTATGGACCCTAAGCAACTGAAAATAGGTCTTAATTCATTTTTCGTTTATAATGATGAAATTTTGAATAACATTTATGTGTAAACGAAAGATCAAATCACTAGCATCCATATGATAATTAGTAAGATATTCCATGATAAAATGAAAATATTTACTAACACCATTCATTGTGACTGGATTAAGAATGTAGCACTAACGTAAGCGTCATATGTATTAACGATACGAAATCGATTGAAGGGGTCTGGGCCCGGATGCTTAAAAATACTGCGATAAGTAAGGTCCCATACATATTTCTTCTCTATATCTCACACAAATATTGAGTATTATAGTTGGTGCCATCACTAACAAACACTAATGATGCATTTACCAACCAATGTGTTTGTCAGGGTGCGTCTCAAATATCTTTATAAATTTTGCTATCTTGAACCCAATCCATAGTTTCCTAAGAATGGAACACCTTAGCGTTCGGCAATGATACACTAACGACCTCATGCATTTAAGTCCTCATGGGTCTAAATCTCGCGTAAGGATGGAGCACTAAGGTTAGTCTCATGTGCACTAACGAGGCACTAAGGATGCACGAATGAACACATGTTTTATTAGCGAAAGTCTTACGGGGCTATTAGAGAGCCCATTTGACGGAACACATATGGTTAAACACGCAAAAGCTTTACGAAAGTTTATGGCGGAGGCTACTTGACATCAAATTGGCAGTCTCTACATTTTTACACTTTTGTCTATATTCGCATTTGGAGCATTAACGTTAGTGTCGTATATTGGTTTTGGATACATCTCAAATATCATTGTAAATTGGTCTCGAAGTTGTCTCAGACATATTTTCCCCTGAATCTCGGTTAAGAATGTAGTACCAACATTAGTGACATGTGCACTAACATGCATTAACAATCCGCTAAACATAACACAAGTTTGGGTCGATATGGGTCTAGAATGTCTTCATGCCAAGTTGTTCTCGTGCACAGTTTATCGACATATCTTACTTAACAATAGGACACTAACTTTAGTGTCATACACAGTCTCATACATAAAATTTCCCATACATCTAGGTCTCATGCCGACCGGGTGGCAAAGCCGTCTGCGGCGGTAGGACATTGGCCCGAAGGTCCCGGGTTCGAGTCCCGGCAGGGGCATGAGTGCGGATTTTAACAGATAAAGGCGAATCGTCAGGGGCCGAAGTCCAAAGTTACTAGATTGCCCACATAAAATAAAGTTTTAATGTTTTACATCTAGGTCTAAGATTTCGTTCTGGGTGAGGCTAACTTGACGTCAAGTTGGTCCCACCCACATTTTTCCTAAATCTTTCTTAACAACGGAGCACTAATGTTAGTTTCATATGCACCAACGTGCACTAACGATGCGCTAAATAACATATATCGATTTATTCACGAGAGCCTTACGGAGAGCTGTGGGAGAGGAAAATTTGACGTCTCGATGGTAGCACTCAAGTAACCAAACCCGATTACCAACCTCACGTCACAGAAAAGTTAGCATTAATTATAAACATAATTAAACTCACGTGACCTGGGGAAAATGGCCATTATGTCAGGGTCGGATGGGTTTTTATTCATTATCAGCGAGATAATTCTCCATAGTCGTAGGTCTACTCCCAAAAAAGTAGGTCTACAGATTCACCAAGTTAATAGGAATAGTTCAGGTATGCGGTGTTGGAATAATGCTGAAATACATATTCGAATCAAACCGAAATATTAAACTATGTTAATGCGGAAGTGTTAAAAAAGCGCCTTTCAAAGAACATGACTCATAACTGATAATTTTAGTATCTGCCTCTATTATGCACTAGTACATAAAAAAACGTGAAGACGAGATTATGTTTTCTGTAAATAATTCATCGTTAGTCATATTAATTAACCCACGATTTGAAAATTCTATTCACTTAACCTGCCATAAATATTCTTAGATAAATATTCCTAACGGCATACTGTCAATCTGTTCGTTACCTAGAAATTGAAAGTAATTGTGGAATTCAGTATAGGGTACGCAGCAATGGTGGGGTTCAGCTCTATTGTGAACTTATGGTGTCAATGCCTTCTAATATAGCTTTCTTTCATATCCGAGTTCTTGCTAGAGATTATATAAAAATCGTATATAAAAAATTGTCTAACATACCTTGGTTTGATTTTCTTATGAACGTTGACAATCTTCTACCTCATTATCTAAACTGGAAAGAAAAAAGAAACATATGTGTGATTGATTGAACTTACTAATAACATTTAAGCATGTCAAGCTAAGACCGACTATATATGTGAAATACAGATGAAAAACAAATAAATAAAGTAATAGCGGTTGTGTATTGAGGTATGCAAATTTCTATAATGCTACGTCGATGTCAAATATGTTCCAATGTTTCAGTTGCTTTTTGCCTGCTTATACATATACATCGTAAGTTGGCTGACTTTTGTGACATTATCCATATATTAAATATATATTTCCAAACGATTTTGAAAATGTAAATGTAAAAGTAACAAATGTCTTTATGGGGCTATTTTTGTTTCACTTCACATGCGTTGCTATTCTATCTTTTATACTTTTGATGTAAGGCATAGACAAATCTTGATCAGTTCTTCAATTCCTGCTCATATTTCAGTATTCACCTCAAGTATCCGAGGGAATACACGCATACCTATACACGAAACTCCGCCTTTAGTAAATTAGTAGGAATATTTGACTATACTCTTACTTTACTATATTTATGAGTTAATATTACTGCTAGACAATAACACCAGTATAAAACATGTTCAGCCTTAGACCATTTGACAACACCTCCAGAGAAACAATTGTATTTAGTCACTTCATACTTTGAAAAGATCATATATTAGTCAAATACAAACTATCAATGTTTATATGACATATTCATATTCAAATTAAGACAAGTTCATTGGGCTTTATGGTTTAAACACTAGGCCGAAAACTCTACTTCTTCCCAAATACCGTGCAAAAATACAATTAAATCTTTCTTAAGTACCAGTATGGGAATTTCCAAATCAAAAGCTACATTAAAATCAACTTCTAAAAATGATTAAAGACATTGTCTTTGATATATTAATTCGTTACCATTTTATGCATCATTTCGTTGACATTATTCTTGTATGATCTCATAAGATTTGACAGATGTAAATAAATGATTGTCTATGAGAGAGTGTTGGTTTGATTGAACGTGCGTGTTTGTATGTGAAAATGTAAATTTATTATTGTAATATGTTGTAGATACATCTTCCGAATTATATGTGTCAGAATGTATACTGAACAAAGTTATTTTATATTCTAAAACAACGGTGTTATGTTAGTTCAATGAGTTAGAAATATTCTTGTACAACATATATTAATCAACTAAAGGTCTAGGTTGTATGAGAGGAACTAATGATGCAAAACTCGTTTGTTTAATTGTATACATTAAATAATTGAAATCAGTAAAAATAATTGAAGACCATAATTGCAAAAAATCCCAAGTCCACTTCCTTTCGTATTTGCAATTTTTCTGTTCGTCGGTATCTCTGTTCCAACGGCTATCCACTTACATCAATATTACGTCCTAATCCCACCACAGAAACCCTTTTTAATACACAAATATTTAGCTGAATAGGATAACATAACAAGACCTTGGACAGTTTTTTGAAAAAACTACTCCGGTGGATATTTAGCAATTCAGGTCTTCAATTTAAGCAAATGCATTTATGTCTTAGATGGATCACTTTTATGTCTTTATTTAACAAGCCAGAAATATATTGAACATTATCGAAAGCCTGTTTTCTGTGATTAATATTATTTTTTTCCGAAACTCGATGCCTCTCTGTTGGCACGTAATTTACTTTGAGAATTAAATTATGAATTTCTGGAAAATTCTTTACGAACAATTGTCGTTTACGGATTCAATCTCTTGTATTTGATTTCAATTTTTATTACGACATTTAGGCAATTTTGGATAAGGAACGAATAGGGTAGCGGAGAAGATGTTTCCAGAAAACCGACAAGGACCTAGTTTGAAAATGACGTTGCGGTATGTCCCTGGTGTGACTGAGGAAGAATCTTAGAAAGACTCCAGTCAGCATGAGCTGCTGCTGCTGTGATCGTTCTCAAGGTATTCAGACAGCTAAGCCAATTATCTACCAGCTGACCTTGCTTTTATATATTTATACCTTTAACTATTACGTGTCGATTCGACATACACATAACCTTTATGTGGAATTGGTATAATACATGAAATATGTAAAATCTCATATTGAACATCTACATCGAATTTCAACAAATTGCTTGTCTTAATCCTATATGCACAGGTAATCTCTATATATCTGTCTATGGCCAGATAATTGAAACTTAATATCTTCTTAATGGATTATATATTTTAATTTCAATACTCTCGTATCCGTTGGTTCGTCAATATTAAGCACAGGAAATTGTGTTATATACTATCGGTTGATGATTTAACTGTATACGTTAAATAATCTACACCTATCTCAGGGTTATATGTATTGATTTTACATATATTATGCTGTCATGGTTGAATGTAAATAAGGTAAATCTACTTTTATTTGAGTTGTCTCATGCGTGTGAAAGTCAGGAGGGTCGTTGAATCAAATGTATTACCAAGATATTCATCATCATTATGTCCTACGAAGGTTCTCCGTTCATTGACAATGTCGACACTGTCGGAATTGGGACTGCTGCACCTAATGAGAAATTGCAATACTACACTTTCTTATTTTTACAGCTGATTTACCAGCGCCATAACGGATACTTAACATTCTTGTAGTTTTCTCCTAATAGTTGGTGAAAATGGCACCGTATATATTATGTCTGACTTGTCCATTGAAAGAGATGGAGGCTAAAACAAAAAGACACACAGAATGACAGACACGTTTTTCGGTCATTTGTGAAATTCCTGTGATTCGGCTAAAAAAAAGTCGTAACGTTTGAACCCCTTCACCGATTTTGACGTGTGAAACACCGTTTGAAAGGTATTGATGCGTAGATTAAGATTACGCAACTTTCGGTCGCCTATATTGTCTGGGAAGAGAGCTATCATCAGAAATGTTAAAGTTTGATTTTTTTCGCACCGCCCTAGGGGGGTCAAGGAGATCCTACCGACCCAAGTTTTCTTCTGTGTTAGTATGGCAAAGAGCTTTCAAATGCAGATTCAAGCATCAAAATTGGGCCTATAGTTCGCTAGATCCGAAACTAGCTTTATGCATTGGAGTGCCGCTAACAGATTCATTTGTCAGCGTCATTCCAAAAACTACCGTTCTCCATGATCTAGTTACATTTCTTTTGTTCTGTTTTGGGTGTAATTCAGGGATGTAGCCACGGGAGGCACAGGGGGAGCCGTGCCCCCCAAATAGTGATCTGCTCACCAAATGAAAATTGGGATAATACAGTAGATAAAATAAGTTTCAGGCACTTCGCGTATAAATTTGTGTTTGCAGACGTTTATGGAAAACGTAGTATCTGCGGATTTATCATAGGACATTCAAACCAAAACCATTTTTTCCTTTAAATTCCGCTTGATAATTTTAGTTCTCTGCATTTAAAACCTAAAACGTAATCGAACTGGTTAAAATAGTATCCTAATACGATTGTTGAAATAGAAACAATTCCGGTTTTCGGGGCACCTCCGGAAGGAATTGAATGTCAAAGTTGATTTTTTGTGGACATAGCAAAGTATGTTCAAGGTTGACATTATGATTCCTTAATTTTTTTACGAATATTTGAAAATCCAAAAATTCGTATTTTATGCATATTGAAGGCCCTATATCTCTTGTGGACCAAAATATAAAAATATATTTTTTTCATAAGTTATACATTTATGTCAGGAGAAACTACAGTAAATATTTGAACTTTTATACTTCAATGTGAAGGCAGCTACAAATTTGCAAATCCTCTTACGCGCTTTGGTAAATGTTTTATTACCACCGGAGCAGTGGCGTAACGTTAGGGCCCGCAAGGCCCGCAATGCGGGTGGGCCCAGGTAAAAGAGAAGCTTTCCGAGAAATGCGTTCTCATTTACCCATTGGATTAGAGATGAACATCTCTCCTTGCTCCCGCGTCCGATTTTCTGGATTTATATTATTTAATACAATTTTAATTTCTAATTTAAGGAGAAATATTGCATGCAAAAGGCACAAACTAAAAACTTGATTGATCCGGAGTCCAGTTTTGTAATGTTAGGGGAATCTCTCATTTGCTAGCAAGGGATGTAGTTAACGACATTGCCCTTTCAACGTGACTGTCATTTTTAACAATTTAGGCTACTAAGGAAATCAACTTTTTTTTCGTTCTTCTGGAGGATGCCAAAGAAGAATTATATGCTGCCACTCGTTATGCGAAAGATTCCGTTATATCGATGGAGTTGTCGGATTGACTTCATATTTGATATATCTGGTGTAGTAAAAAGTAATCCATTATTTTGCCAATAGATGGCTTCAGTGATCTGTAAATCGCGTTGTATAAGTCCGATCGGGTTCAACGAGATGGCGTTCCAACGATGAGATTGCGTACTACAAACACTGTTCAGATACTTGTGATGAGTTGGCTCAGTGTTGTGTGAGCGCGCGTCAAAATGGACACTAGCAAAGAGAAAATACGCTATATTTTACAGTTTTTCTTCGATAAAGGGGAAAACGCAAGCCAGGCGGCTGCAAATGTGAATAGTGTTTATGGTCCTGATACTGTAACAGCCAATCACGCGCAATTTTGGTTTCGTCGATTCCGTGCCGGTAATTTTGACGTCAAAGATGTACCACGCACTGGAAGGCCACGTATCGAACATGTCGATAAAATCATGGACATTGTCGCGTCCGACCGTCATGTAAGCACTGTTTCGATTGCCCAAGAGCTAAACATTGCACAAAAAACCGTGTGGAACCATTTGCATAAGGCTGGATACACAAAGAAGCTTGATGTATGGGTGCCACAAGAGTTAACGCAAGAAAACCTCATGGGCCGAATTTCCATCTGCTAATCGCTGCTGAATCGCAACAAAAGCAACCCATTTCTGAAGCGGTTGGTGACTGGTGATGAAAAGTGGATCACTTACGAGAACGTCGCGCGAAAACGGTCGTGGTCGAAGCGCGGTGCGCCGGTGCAAACGGTGCCCAAGCCAGGATTGACGGCCAGGAAGATTTTGCTGTGTGTTTGGTGGGATTGGCAGGAAATTATCTACTATAAGCTGCTCCCCTACGGCCAAGCCCTTAACTTGGAACTATACTGTCAACAATTGGACCGTCTGAAGGCAGCAATCGCCCAGAAGCGGCCAGCTTTGGCCAATAGGAGAGGCATTGTGTTCCACCAGGACAACGCCAGGCCACACACATCGATAGTGACTCGCCAGAAGCTCCGGGAGCTTGGTTGGGAGGTCCTTACGCATCCACCTTATAGTCCGGACCTGGCACCAAGTGATTACCATCTGTTCCTGTCCATGGCGAACACGTTTGCTAGAGTGTATATCCGGTGCAAGGTGGCGCTACGACCGAAAATTACAAAATACTCAAATTGATTTTTTAAGCATTTTAGACATGATCACGCTCCTAAGTTGTTAATAAGTGAAGTTATGCGGGGCCCCGGGCAAGTCAATTACTTGGGGCCCATTTAATTTGGTATTAAGTCTCAATTTAAATTTATCGTCAGTAGGAGTATACACTAACACTACTTGTGTTTGCTATACACTTTTATAAAGGGGGGCCCGGATAAAAGTTTTGCGGGCGGGAACGCACTCATTTCGTTACGCTACTTCCACCAGAGTGTCAAAGAAAGACGTGAACACATAAAAAAGAACGTGAAATAGCCTTGTAAGAAAGCTTATTTTATATATATTCAGTTATCCAGTGTTGGCAACGTAGCTGCTGTGCATTTCCAATTTGCTCAATCTATTGTGCATCCAAGACTTTTGCATGCACCTTTCTGTGTGCTTGAAGTGCTTATACAGCTTATCTCTTATTACTTTTGCATATCAGTTATAAATAAAATAGTAAAATCGTTCTTTACAGTTCCGATAGTAATAAATAATATTTACTTTAACAACCATTCACTGCAAAAAATAGCTGTGTTAATTCAACACAATGCGGTGTCCCAGCGTGACTACCAATTTTGTGTGTTAAATCAACACAGCACACGGTGTTGATTTCGGTACTGTGGAAAAAAAGTCACGGCTGGAGTGAGCTTTGAACAGAGGTTGCTCAGTTAGAAGTCGAGCGTCTTGCCGACTTGGCTAAATCGTCAGACAGAAAATGTATTAGATGCAAAGGATATTTAGTGAAGAACATTTGAATTAAACGACTACACTATAGATTTAAACAGTGTATGGGATCAAATATACGTTGCTGAGCCCCCAAAACAAACTAAGTTACTTGCACGACTTATCCCATGGTTTAATCACTTCCTATTTGTCAATTGAGAGCCAAATTCCCATTCAATGAGAATATTCTATTTCTATGGAAGTAAGCAAGATGGCGACAGCAGCATTACTGCTTTCTTATCGTAACAACATGTCAAATGCTGCGCTTGCTTTCGTAGAAATGGAACATATTCTCAATGAATGGGAATTCAGATCTATAATTATTGACAAACGGTGATTAAATCATGGCATAAGTCGTGAGAGTAACTTTGTTTGTGTTTGGGGTTCAGCAACACTGTTTCAATATAATTCTCTGTCTGACGATTTAGCCAAGTCGGTAAGACGCTCGACTTCTAACTGCGCAACCCCTGTTCAATTCTAGCTGCAGCCGTAACATTTTTTTCTTCCAGTACCGAAATCAACACCGTGCGTTGTGTTGATTTAACACACAAAAGTGGTAGTCACGCTGGGACACCGCATTGTGTTGAATTAACACAGCTATTTTTTACTGTGTTCTTTATAAGAGTCATCAAAGCAAGCATGGGCATTATTAATCCGCAGTTTGCAAATCTGTAATTTTCTTCAAACTCAAATATCAAAGCTCAAATTTCTACAATAGTTTCACCTAACAAAAATGTATAATGTGTGGAAAAATTATATTTTTATATTTTGTCCCACTACAGATATTGGGTCTCCAATATGTATAAAATACGATTTTTTGTATTTTCAAAAATTCATAAAATATTAAAGAATCATATATTAGAATTCAATATACTTTAATATGTAATGGTTTACAAAAAATCAACTTTAATATTCAATCCCTTCCGAACGTCCTGAAAACCGCAATTGTTTCTATTTTGAAAATCATATTTGAATACCATTTTGACTAGCTCTATAACGTCTTTGGCTTTTTATGCAGAGGATTAAAATTACCAAACATATGTTATTGGATACAATGTTGTTGCTTTTTTATATTGATAAATCAGTCAACAGAAATTACATTAACATCTATTAAAACAATTTTTTCTATGTACCACAATACAAAAATTGTCGTTATTAATAAATAATTCGTTTGGAATAAAAGTAAGAGATACCCATTTGGAACTATTCTGATTTAAAGGATATAAATATTAATAAATATTTTTTGAACGGGGTTTAGCAACTAAACTGAACGATTTCATATGTATTATGCAGTAAATCTTGATTGAATAAATTTTTTAACTATTTTGGATAAACACGAAGTATGTGTTCTTTGATATGTGTAGAGGTGCTCCCCTAAGCAAATATCAGCCCCCCCCCACGACAATTTGTCTGGCTACAGCGCTGGTGTAATTTCTAGTTAATTGTTTTTTCTATTGTTCATTGTTTTATTATGATTAAGTTCAATGTAAAATGTATTTGGATACTAATAAATACACTAATAAGTTAATAAGTAAAATATTTTTCACGTATTAATAGTATATCATAGACAACATACCAGTGCGTATCTTTAACTAAATCTGTCGCAATAAATTCTGGTAATCTCTTGAACATTCGTTGTGTCACAATTGACAGGCACATTAATAAATTACGAGCAAACTACCACATAACAGAACACACATAATATTTGATTAACACGCTCTAAAAATGGGGCAAGAGCTGCTTACAAACATATATTTTACATGATTGGGCTTAGGTCAAAGTATATGTTATTAATAGTGAAGTTCTTATCATTTTTTTTTTCGTCTGTTGGATCATTATAGACCAATGATTCTCAACCAGGTCACGGCACACCTGTTGAAACGGTGTGAATTGTTAAGTGTGCCGCAAACCTCCTGAGACTGTAATTTTGCTGGCTAAAGTAACTCAAATAATTTCACTCAATATTTATTTATTTTTTTAAAAAAATGTAACAACGCAAGTTTAGCCTGCGACCAAGTCATTACTCGTTTGTGTCAGGCCATATGATGGACCCGAGTGAAATACCTGAAGAGCCTAGAGACTTACACTAAAACTTCGATTATCCTAGCTTGATGGGAGATTTACGATAGTTTAATGTTATAAACTTCTGTTAATACAGAAATATAGTAACAAAATGGTTTATTTTATAAAAGAAAATACATATTTTAATAAATTGAGAGCAAATAAATTTGACCACTGGGCATTTGTAGTCTGCATATTTAATTAGACGCGCTTACTTGTATACGATGCACAAGCATTTTGAAACTGACGAGAAATCCCTTTTAAAAAAATGTCGTTCCGGATAAACCGAAGTTAAATGTTTAATTATGTGTTATGTTGGCGCATTCAAATGTGTTTTCTTTTCCGTAGCAAAAATAAACCTGAAGACTTTTAATAGTAGAACCTACAGTTAATAAATATTACGTATGACTAGCTCTTACTACATCAGTATAGTGTCTATAACGAAAGGTTTACAGCCACATCTAACTGCCAGATCAACAATGTTTTGAGCCCATCTTGGTTTGTCATCAGCATGGCAGTTTTTAATGAATAACAGGATTACATTCAGGTAATTACGAGACATGGATAGCACAAGGGGCGTGCATCTATCCTTGTCTTCTACATCTTCATTTGCTTTGTTACGTAGGAGTCTTTCAATAACAAGTTCATGTCTGCAAAAAATAAAAGAATAGTTTATAATACAAGAAGAAAAAGAAGTATAAAAAAAGAGCGTATCTCTGTGAAGAATAACAGACAATAAATGCAGTTTAAATAACTGGACAGTTATGTTGCAATATATAGACACTTTATATTCATGACATCAAACATCACAATATACACCTGAAAATTGTAATAGTTGCTTTCTACACTGATATGTAACGATTGACATGTAAATCAAAAACAAATAATTTATTGTTCCTACATATTTTTAGTTTTATTACTTCGTTATATTACTAGACATGAACAAGTAATAATTAGTAAAAAATTTAGTAAACACATAAACTTCATCTTTATAA
The DNA here is from genome assembly GCA_022664845.1 of Lepisma saccharinum. Taxonomy (NCBI): domain Eukaryota; kingdom Metazoa; phylum Arthropoda; class Insecta; order Zygentoma; family Lepismatidae; genus Lepisma; species Lepisma saccharinum. Next base: position 51,670 of record JAGDQP010010093.1, read on the forward strand.
CATTTATTGAAAGAACTTAGGAGTCCAAATTTAACTCAGAGATGGCAGGTACCTTTGGATGTGCTATAAGTAACGCTAGTAGCAGAGAACAGCGAGTGGCATAGGTGTCCATTTTGGCCTGACCTCCACTCCACCTCCCCTCCAGCTCTGATCTTCCCCTCCACCTCCACTCCACATCACCCTCCAGCACGGAGGTCACCACCACCTTCACTCCACCTATGATCTTCCCCTCCACCTCCACTCCACATCACCCTCCAGTATGGAATTCGCCCTCCACCTCCACTCCAGCTATGATCTGCCCCTCCACCTCCACTCCACATCACCCTCCAGCTATGCTCTGCCCCTCCACCTCCACTCCAGCTCTGATCTTGGCATCCACCCCCAATCCACATCACCCATCAGTATGGAGTTCGCCCTCCACATCACCCTCCAGCTCTGATGTGGCCCTCCACCTCCACCTCCACTCCACATCACCCACCAGGATGGAGATAGCCCTCCACCTCCACTCCACATCATCCTCTAGCTATGATCTTCCCCTCCACCTCCACTCCACATCACCCTCCAGCTATGATCTTCCCCTCCACCTCCCCTCCACTTCCACTCCAGCTCTGATCTGGCCATCCACCTCCACTCCACATCAGCCATCAGCATGGAGATAGCCCTCCACCTCCACTCCACATCACCCTCCAGGTTGGAGGGTGGTGGGGAATTATGTTGAAGGGTGACCTCCGGAGGGATGGACACCTTTGGTGCGAACCGCGGCTCGTCTCGGCCCTGCCCCATGTGAGGCGCGGTTCGCTTTCGCTTGGTTCATAGTGAACTGCGGCTCGTTTTGACTCGGTTCGGTGTGAGCTGCGGTTCGTCTCGGCTCGGCTCGGTTCGGAGTGAGCCGCGGTTCGTCTCGGCTCGTCTCATAATAAGCTGCGGCTTGCTTCGACTCGGCTCGGTGCGAGATGCCAATCAGGTCGGCTCCAGCCGAGCGAACCGTTGACATTCAAAGTGTGGATACGAAAAGTCAGCGTAATCTGTGTAAAATTAACACGGTAATACACTATGAGCCAGAGAAACCCACAATCAGGCAAAGACCAAAATCTGATCTAATGTTTTCATGTTTCCAAATAAATAAATTTGGTTAGAAATGCATAACCTCAATTAGAAAGTGAAGATAGAGAGACATACAAAACCAATTTAAAACCAGGAACAAATGTTTTCATAGAAGAGAAATCAAAGTTAAATATTATGTTCACATTGCAATACCTTGTGGCGAGATATTTACTGTATCCCAGCGGCCGCCCATCCTAAGAGAAGTTTTCAAGGTTTTTACTTTGACACACTAATGTTATTTTTATTTATATTGGGTGTATTTAGTTTAAGTTTTGGTTGGTTCTGCATATATATAACTGACCTCAAGACTACTCCACACAAAGCTGGGTTTATGCTGTGTCTCGTGATCTCTGGCTCACACGTGATGTCTCATGGCGACAACGGAAACCTACAGCGGCAGGCAACTATTGAGCGATGAGCGGAAGATTGTTTTAGGATTTGGTTTAAATAGATAGCTCTGGATCTAATTGTCATAGAATCACGAACGAGCTCAAGTCCGAAACACGGTAGACCATAGGAAAAGGTTATATAAATTCAGTAGCCTAATCATATAAGTGCAAATTGGAGTTTTAAAGGGAAATTTTGCTTGTAATGAAATTTCCACTTCTTTCAAAATTCCTTCAGAAATAACCTTTCAGTAATTATCTCAGATTTTCTTGTTACTCAAAGCGATGTGAGTGAAAAAGAAATAATAATAAAAAAAGCTGTTTAAAGTCATACTTTTCTGAAACAATTCGCACTAAAAAGTGATAAATAATTTTGTTTATGCATGACAGAATAGAAAAGGAGGAGGCGCTCTCTCATATAGTCACTTTATAAGTTCTTCAATTGGCGCACCCCTTGCTTTTCTTTTTAATCATGCATAAACAAAATTATTTTTCGCTTTTTAGTTCGAATTGCAAAAGAAAATATGTCTGTAAAAAGTTTTTTATTACATTTTTCGAGTTATTTCGGTGTTTGAGTACTTTTCTCAAGCTAATGTTTTGTGATTTTAATCCTAAATTGTTCTGCAACCAGACAAACGACAGATCGTTACAGACTAGTATTTTTAAAATATAGAAATATATGAAAGTAACAATGGAATATTTCATTATCATCTAACTTACGTCGCTGTGCAAAATTGCATCATTTTATGACGTCGGGAAATGAGTTAAATGAACGTTGCATGACTTGAAGACACCACAAACCATAGTGAACTAAAGAAAAGAATGTAGAAAACATGTGTTTTTACATTTCTGGGTTTTCATGCTTAATTCATTGTGCATATATTGTTATACTAGTAGAGAAATGAGCGAGTTCTTGTTGTCATTATCACAAACGAAAGAAAACATTGGTATAAACGTCACCAAAAGTTGGGAAATGGGATTAAAAAGTAATTTTAAGAAAATCAATAGCCAACGGAACTTTGGAAGTTCGTTGTCCATCAACACATTCCGTGGTGTTTATCAGTTCGCGCAGTGCGTCTGTATTATTGTAATAGATCACCTAATAAGCCCTTGTAATTGACGTAACCTTAAGAAAAGAAAGTCAGTATAAATTTCAAGAACGTAACAAGGCAATCAAAAAGAAATAGGATAAAATGAATATTTTGTGGAATATATTCACTCTTTTCCGGTTTAATCACCCTTCATCATGATTTTAAAATGTTCAAAGAATGTCATTGAAAGACTGACAGGAAAACCGGACAGTCAAAAACGTCTACCTGTCAGAAAATTGAAAAATCTCTAACGTTTGTTTTTCAATGTAAGGATCCAAAATATTTTATAATAGTATTATTATATGGCGAAATGACGAGACCATGTATTTGCTGGTGCTATGCATAGTGTCAAATTTGTTTTCGAATTTTTAAGGGTCCTGTCGTAAATGTAAAATTGGCGAAGTCCACTGCACAAGGATACGTTGTTCAAAAATATAATTAAATATATTTTCGTTAGAATATAATTGTAAATGCTTATTTAAATATTCTAATATAATATTCAATAACTTTACTCTTTTACTTTTGCAGTTTTTTAAGTATGATAAATACATATCATACGATGGAGTAATTTTGACAGAATTACCGTCCCCCTGAATAGGATGTGTCGCTCCTCCAAAATCTCGAGCACCTCCAACTTTAAATTTTACACTAAAAATCTATAGAAACCTTGCAAAACTTTACCTTACTCCCTCTAATTGTAGTTTCCCTCTCAAAATGAAAATCCGTGCAGAATCCCTGAGTACGATATATGTTTATTTAGGATACATCAGTTCAATTGTTTTATGCGGGCGAACGATATTTTTCTAATAGAAACTTTCTAAAATTTGAAAAGCTACCCTACCTCAGTTCGTACCGTAAGTTTACATTATGTGGAGCGCTACCTCCACACACCCCATGTGCCGTTCATGACTCATGCGTATCGCACAGAGGACAACTTTACTATGTTACCTTTTTTTTTGTTACCGTAGTCACAAATTTTACATTTTATCACCTCCTATTGTGCTTGAGTGTACTAGATAACTAACCATTCACTTGATTCTCTCTAACGCCTTGATATCTGAAATAGAAAGTCTTTGTCCATCCCAAAACTTCTGCTTGCGAAGTTATGATATCTACGCGAATTAAATACCAGTATTTAAAAAATATCTACGTCTAGAAGATAATTTGGTGGCGTTTCCTTCAAACGAAAAACACAATATGACCCTTTCAAACACAAAAACGAACATGTATATTTAAAGCATTATCTGCCTGTTCCTCGTGCATTGATGTGACGACGAAGTTTGACGTGCACTCGAATCGAATAAGCCTTTTCCTACAAGCTAGACTTGTTTTTCAAACCTATTTTCGTAACTACTTCCAAGTCAAGGAGGAAATGATCAAATCCTCTTGCCGTCAATGACTTTTTGAAATATTGTTCACGAAATAAGCTATGTGTAATTTATTATTATTATTAAAATATTTAGTGCTACTTAATTATTTGCACATCTTTTTCCAGATTCAAAGTTGTGCGCAGAATTACCGTCTGAATTTTAAGTGTTTTCTTTCGCTGTTTCTCGCGATGTACAGTACCGGCAACATTGCAATTCATTGTGCAAATTTCTTATGCGAGAAATATTACAAAATAATATTTTAACGTGAATTAACGTCTTGTGATTGTTTAACTTTGGTTTGCCACGTTGTTTTACTAAAAGTAAAGAGTATTAATCTATTCTTTTCATTCCTATTTGTGTTGCATTTATATTTATTAGTAGTTAGTACAAATTACTAAACGATTCACATTACTACTTATTGAATATAAACTCAATAAATCCATAAGTTTACGTAAGGTGGTAGTCGGTTAAGTTACTTTAGAATTAGTAATGTTGCTTGGGGTAGTATATCAAGTGTGACCGTTGATAATCTTTGCTTTAGATATTGTCCTCGCATGATAAAGCAAACGGTTTATATCACAAATATATTTCATTGAAAACATATACTTTCATATTGAATCAGGTGCACTATTGATTAACAATGTAAACCATAGTGTTGATATTTTTACCCAAAACTCTGTACTTTGGTATATCTATTATATTTTATACAACAGTCATGTAATATTGAATGGTGACATATTAAACAACCTTCACCAGTCATTTCGCATATTCCATCGATTAACTGCAATTGATACCTAACGAGAAATTCCTTACAAATGCATCTCAATTGTATCTTCTATTCCTGTACGTCCATAAACCATAATGTCAGATTGAAGAATCCTTTATAATAGTAAAATCAAACTACTTCACATTTTGATATAACTTCTTGAATCAGTAGTAACTCAATTCTCTGTTTTATTGCCTTATTGTTTTAGGTATCTCACAGTGATAGTAAAAGGGTATCGATTAGACGTATCGGGTGCGATACGGAAGGTGCATGAATTTCTTTATAAAATTAGAGAAGAAATGAGATGTTTGGGAGAGTCACCTGACGTTAGTTTCATTTAAAAGAGACTATGATCTTCATATATAAAAATATACTATAATAATAAACATTCAAATATACTATACTGTACTGTAATAATAAATATGGATTAGTGAACTCGGCAAATTTCCTCTAAAAATATAGGGATGATTTAACACAGTGTGCAAATTACAGTTTTAGTCAGGAACGGATAAAACAAGCACTGATTTCA
>JAGDQP010010094.1:316-14488 GCA_022664845.1 Lepisma saccharinum
AGTGTTTAATTAATGCGTAATTAAATCATGGAGTGAATCGGTCTGTCTATACTACCTTGCTGATAGGGGCCATATTATTCGATTTCGTTGAAACTTGGTGAACATACAGATGTGACCTAAATAATAACTGATAACGTTTAGCTGATCTTATAAGCAAGTGTGTGTACAGAGAGTCCCAAAATAGTGGGTAATCAGTACTTTGTAAAATAGCTTATCTCTACGACGTTTCATATTCCCGCCTAGAACAAAATATTGACGTCATAGGTGGCTCCTATGTAACACGCAACTTGGACACATCCATCCTTTCTAGTAGGACATTTTCGAAGTCTCAATGTAATAATTACCGATTTTCCCCAAACGAGCCAGCATTAGTTAACTACACCAACTCATTGCTACCTTCGAGGGATTTTGTTAACTTCCTTTCTGGAAACGTATGTCAAAGATCCTCATAAACTAGCAAGGTCCTTTCTAAGGTCGAACTACTCTGTACAGAGATTGATGGAATGTAAAATGATGACTGAGCTTCTTTACGGCCACGTTTCATGACACAAGAACACCGGTACGAACAGTCTCAATTCCCAATTCAAGGGAGTGGCTATGTTCATGAATATCCTAGATATGTACCTAATATCTTCTTAGCATTTGATAAAATAGATTCCTCCTTTTCGTATTTTAAAACAACATTTTTATTGGTAAGAATTATAGTAGTATTGAAAGATGTCGATCAATATGTTTGGGGTTAGACACTATGACTTTGAGACAATTAATTAGAATTACGATATTCTTTTGTTACATATTGATTTTGAATTATGAACTGGATTTGAATATGCGGAAAAGGTTCTTATTACAAAGACGAGTCAAAAAGCTTTGTAATATTTACCTATGCGCATCATCTGCGGCGCGTGTCACGTCACCGAAACAGTTCAAAAAGCCTCGAAGGCTCCCGTTGGAACAGATCACTTTTATAGTAGTTGGGACTGTGAAAAGTTGTGGAATGCTTTGTTCTGTTTGTGAAGTGACAGGAATCAAAATGAACAATGCAACATTGTATGATTCGAGAACTTTTGCCGTACGAGTTCGAATTGTACCATAACGCCAGAGAAGCAAAAACATTTGTAGTGAGAGAGGCGAACGTGCAGTTGACTGTTGGTCACAGCAAAGCAACCAGATAGTTCAAGGAAGTTTGCTCTGGTTGCAAGAACCTCGACGATTAGCCAAGTTCAGGTGGGCCGAAAACCGTGGATTCTGAGGCCTTGCGCTTAATCATAGAGGCAAATCCAACCACCAGCTCCCGGAGAGTAGAAGGCGAGATCGGTACCTTACAGTCCAACGTGGTTCGTTTCCTTTACGACCTCGGTAAAAGTATGCGGAACTCAAATCAAACACAGCGGCGAGTGAATGTTTGCAAGAAACTTCTGGAAAGCCCACTTGATCTGCACTTCATCAAGAGAATAATTGCATGTGATGGAAAGTTGATATTTTCCGTAATACTAATGTGCGTAAGTAGTGGTTAAACAAGGATCAGCTTTCGGAGCCTGTCATCAAACAAGGGGTATCGAACACAACAAGGAATTATGAAGGGATAATTCACCACGAGTTCGTTCCGAAAGGTCAAACCACCAACGCCAACCTATACGCCGAATAGTTGGAGGGGACTTATGCCATTGTGCAGAAAAAATACCGGGTATTAGTCAACAGAAAGTGAGTGCTTCTGCAGCATGACAACACAAAACCGCATATCTCTGGAACGACTCAGAATATGTTTCAGAAACTCAGAAACTGTTTCGTAGTGTTGTCTACGAAACGAGATTCAGGCTATCGCGTCTCGAAAATTCTTGTCCAAAATATGTCTCATCTCGAGGAGATAAATATCGCATATTACGAGAGTTCTGTCTTGTCTCGCTTTCTATATACATTTCCTCGTCTTGTCTCGTCTCGTGGCAACACTACTGCTTCCACATCCAGCATATATTCCGGACCTCGCCCCATCAGAACCTTAGAGACTTCCCAGCAGTGTTTCTTTCAGAGGTGACCATGGCTACGATCCTCAATCACCAGGAGAACAAAAAAATATCCCGATTACTTCATATCCCCTGTAGAGAAAATACTCCACCCCCTACAGATGTAAAAATACTCCATTACTCAGAGAATTTTGTCTGAAGGAAAGCCTACTACCCAAAGGTTGATTTTCGAGCAGCCAAATGGCTACACTGATTCTTCCGTCGCCGACTAGAAGTGTGAAGAGCAAGGAGAACAAAACAAAAGTATCTTCTCTATTTTAGTTCGTCGAACTCCTACGCATGTTGGACGGAAGGATACACAGTGAAATTTAGCATTCTTCTCCCCGTTTTAAAACTTTCTGTCGAGGCCAAGAGCAGAAGAAACCTCAGATTCCAAGCTGACAAAAATGGGGTTGGCTACGTAATCAATCCATGGGAGCTCACGAAAACGAGGAGGTCGGGGACTTTTCTTGGCACGCGACTCCTTTTTGGTGAACAAGAGTTCATTGTTTTTTGTTTTTTTTTCGTTCTCCGGAAACTGAAACATAAGCGAATTTATTTGGTTCCTCAAAGAGTTTTCTAGAATAACGAGCATTGATAGTGTTTGGACCGCAATGTTTTATTAAAACGGATGACTCTTGATTTAAAGTAAATCTAATTGTTATTTGGTTTATTAGTACCTCATTTATTGAGTTTCCACGTTTCGATTATACGATGTATAAGACTATGAAAACGATGACATCCCTGGGGAGAATGAAAAGTCTAGTCGATAAGATTGGAAAAATATAGGCCTATGTGAATGTTATACAGGAAATGTGTTTTAGGAACGCAACACAACGCAGTATTTGTCTGCTCGAGCTCAGTGGACCGCCATCGTTAGCGGGGTTCAGGGTTGAACCCATTTTTGTTGATTTTTTTTATTTAAATCGACTTATTTTTTATTTGATTTAAAATAACTTGCCGCACTGCAAAAGCTACTAAGTTATTTTTTTCTTTCCAAATACCAGTAAAATTCACAATTACGTAATGCTCGTTGCGGAAGACACCCATAGCAAATACGCGATTACCTCAATTTGTAAAATTTTTGAAAAGAAAGGAAGATATGGCGTTACTTATGGTAATTTTAGACAGAGACGTTAACATGTAGGAAACTTGTACGTTACTTTGGTTGATACACGATGAATGAAGTGGTTTCACAGGGGTATACTCCGTAATTGAGTTCGAAAAATTTCCTTCTAAAATGTGTCTTCCTTTCTTCCTATGCAACTGCAGATTTTGCAATAGCAATTGGCTTTTTTCTTCAGTCTACATTTTCCTAAAGAAATATTCTACAAAAGGAAGATAAACGTTAGTTCATTTCACTTAATTTTTTTAACCCTCAGAACTGTACTGTCAATTTGGGAATACCCTGTGACAATATTCCATAAAGTATGAGAGCTATTTTTAATACGCGATCGCTCAGTAATAGTCACTCACCTCTAGTCCGTGGGGGTCCCCGATTCGCTCCCGGCTTGTCTCATGTGGGCTTTGTGGTGAACAAAAACCTTGTGCGTGGTTTTTCTCAGGGTTCTCGCAATTCAATGGGGGCTACTTAATGCAGTCAAATCAATCGTGGATACGCAGCTTTTCATTTTCATCCTTCAGCATACACATAGGTAAACTTTATAATTAAAATGACTACAAACTGATTTTGAGTAATTTGTGAAGAAATCGAATAACTTGATATAAATGCTTATATAATATTAAAAATGGTTTATATAATAAAAATTTATGTAGTGGAAATACAGTATAATATCGTTGGTTTCAAGACCAGATGGCTTTGGGATAGGCGTAAGCCATAGTACTGTTACAACACATACGATTCCCTTCATCTTACCGGACGGCGTAAGCCACCCTTTAGGAAAAAAAAACTTCAATATTCTATTCACAGGTAGTCTCTATGTTTTTCGTGTTGAGACGTGTTTGTGTTTCACTTTTACGTAACTGACGTCAGATAAAGTTTGTTTATGTTCATAAAAAGGGAAATCAACTCTTCCGTAAAATTCAGAAAATGTTGTTTACGCCCTTTGTTTGACCTTGTATGGGAAGTAACTATACGAGTTCAAAATAACAAGGATAAGTGACTTTGGCTTGATCATTGTAATATCTGACAACAGATGGCAGGAGTGTAATCTCCACGGCATCTTGGTGCCACCAACCACAAGATCAGAGATCACTTTCTTTGTAAGAAACCCGATTACAAAAGAATCCGTTACGTAAACATGCATACAATCCTTACATATTCCAATTAGATATACTGAATGTCGCAACTTTGATTGGAATACGACGTTTCGGAAAAAAAAATTGAAGTTAAAAGAAAAAGATTATGAAGGGCGAGCCACTCGATAACACACCCACTTAAAATATCCTAAAACCAAATGACGCTACTAAACTTCGTTCCCTGTAGCAAATACTGGTGAAACTGAGGGAAAACTCAGTCAGGACAGTCGGCCGTGAGGTTCGAACCCACGTGCCTATCCATTTCGACTCTGAAGTCCGCAACGTTACCGTCTGGACAATAAGGGCTGGGTAATCAATTTTAAAATTCCTCAAACATGTAGGAGGGACAGTGTGTATAGGCCTCAGCCAAGGAGGGCCGAAGAGATTTGTTTCACCCCTAAAATTTTATTGGCCGCGCACAAATATCTACTTTTATGTCTCTAAAGGAGACCAAATACAATATTGTTATCTTGTCTTCCTCAATTATTCCGTTTCCTCTCTCCTCACGGTTCATCATAGATAAAACAGTAATCAAAAATGCCGATCTCGGTAGCCATTGGGGTTAAGGCACTTGGCTAAAATTCATAAGGTCGCAGGTTTGAATCCCGCCTGGGGCATGTTGTTTGTGGGATTTAATATCATTGTACTTGTTTAACAGTGACGGACCGAAGTCAATAATTAGTAAAATAAAGCTTACCAAAAGCAATCAAGTATATATTTTTTTCTGTTCTGAATTCAAATATTATTTATTTATTATTGAGTATGCTATGGACAGACAGCATTATGCGCTTATTAACCTCTCCTTGAAAACGATGGGATGAACGTAAATTTTTGGGCTTTCTAAATAGAGAAAACATTCTCTTTGGAATGATACCTTCACTTTAAATCTACTAAAATGATTCTCTAATGTAATTGTTGCACTTTGCAGACATACCGTATGTGCAGTATATGAGCGACGTATACGCAGCCACGAGTTTTTTTTTTAAGCGTCTTTTCCATCGAAGCGGGACGACAAGTATGAAGCATCCATAGCGGCGTGGCATGGTGAATATTATTTATTTTATTAAATGTTCTTTTATTGGCAGAACTGGCAACTTTCAATCCAAGGATGTCAGGTTTTAGGGATGTCGTCCCTGGGTAATTAATCGTCTGGAGCGAAGGCAGAGAAAGTACGAACCAGGGCTTTAGTTGAGGTAATATCCCGGCATTCGCCTAGTGAACGTGAGGAAAACTCTGGAAAATCTCTGTCAGGACGTCCAGCAGGGGGGCTCGAACTCGCATGCCTCCCCATTGTCGATCCAAATCCGCGACGATACCAATAGAACCATGACGGACAGGGTCTCGGAAGTTGCAACTGCTGATAGACATCTTTCTAGAGAAAGGTCTCTCTATTCCATTCTAAATATAGCTCAGTTGTAGTCCTCGTGTGATAATTTGCTGCTCTGTGGCAGGTTTGTGACCAACAATTTCCAGGCAAGGTGAACCTAAGGTAGTTCGTCATTGTTTTCCATCACATGGAGATAACGTTATAATAATAGGACTTACAATGTAAAGTGAACAGCGACGTTCAATGTGTTCCCATCAGTAATCGAACTTTGGATCCCTTAACCTTTTTCATGCCGCGAACCTCTTTTAATGTGCCTTCTGGCTAGTGATGAGCAAAAGCAAGACCAAGACCAAGACCGTAGCGGTCTTGGTCTTGCATCGGTATCCCTGGTCTTGGTCTCGGTCTTGGTCTTGCTTGCAAGAGTCTTGCAAGTCTTGCTTTTAAGAAGTTTATACGTTTCGTACGTAAATTTTACATCAGATATAGGGAATAGTAAAAGCTATGCGTATCATTGCCTACCTTAATGCGCCAATAGTTACGGAAATATGTTTAAATGTATTGTTTATCTTCATATAAATGTACAGAATAGAACTACCGAAGTTCAATTTCGCTTTAATTTGAACAACATCACTAACATTTTATTATTTTACTTTTAGTTTACTTGCTGTTTTAGGCACACAACTATGTTTCGTAAGCTTTGACAGAATGCGATCATGGGTTATCGAAAATGATGTCCAAAATAATTTAGACATTGAAGTTCTTACCTTGTAACTATCCATAAAAGTGTGCTCTCTGTCATCTTCTAGTCACTGTTCCATTTATTTACCATTCTCAGTGCTCCAAGTAAGTTACAAAGGAAGACCAAACATACACGGATATTGTGTTTAACTAAAACTTAGTTTTGTTGTTTTCGTCTAAGAAGCACTCATGTTCTAAAAACCCAGACAATTGATGATAATGAGATTAGTCATGGCTCAAATGAGTTCTCGCAGAAGAGTGATAGAAAGTATAATTACTTACAAATTAGAATTAGAATTTATTTAAGCCTAACAGGCATCTATGGCCCAAGGCTTGGGACAGCAATGAGGAAGTTAGCGGTCAGGGCTTTGAGTTAAGGTACCATCCCAGCATTCGCCTGTGGGACTGAGAAAACCCCTAGAAAACCCCAGTCAGGATGGCCGGTCGCGGGATTCCCTCCACGGACCTTTCGAATGCGACGCCAGCGCTCTACCAACTCACCTACGGCCGCTAGGTAAAATTACTTACGAGTTTGTGGACCAATACTTTGCTGTAGAACAAATGTATCAAAGTAAACCTGCTGAATTTGAAGCCTTTCTGTGCTTAATACAAACCCACACGTCTGTTACCTCTAGCTTACTCTAAAGTAACTTTTGCGTTGCATCCAAAACCGTAGACAGCACCTAGTAATATTCCTTCCGACTTTATCTACAGGTGGCAAACAATTACCAAGTGTACTGGCAATAAGTGGCAACATGGCATATCCTTAGCACTAGTCCCGTACCATTCTTCTCTGTCCGTTTCCTCTCCTACCTATGAAAACGTTTTTGCGAAACGTTGCCGCTTTTCTATTGTGTTGGTGAAGTTCCTGTACACCGGTCTTAGTATTCCCCAATGTAAGTATCCTTTTTTTTCTACATTTTTTACCATTGTTAAACATATATATATTATATTAATTCGTGTACCGAGAAACAGACCTGTAAAAACAAAAGTTTTCAAGATATTTTTAAGAAATTTTATACAGTTGCTCACAAAACTCTAACGTTTTAACACAGTGAAAATAATTTTTCTAAATTAAATTTTAACCTCCCGATTGGGGGTTTAAATCCAAAAGTGAACATCGCTTATGGGAACACACACAATATTAATTCATAGGGATACATTTCCTTGTCTAATTTGATTAATTACCAAGAAATTAAGCCAGACGGTGATTTCTGTCAATAAATATTGTATCATCTCTCGATCTGGAGCTGCAATATTTTATACCCATAAATCACCGCCTCAGTTTCTTGGTAATTAATAAATTTAGACAAGGAAAAGTGCTTCTCTGAATTAACATTAATTTTCCCATAAGTGAGGTTTACTTTTAAATTTGAACCCCCCAAAACGTCAGTTAAAATTTAGTTTTGGAAAATTATTTTCACAGTGTTAAAACGCCAGAGTTTTGTGAACAATTGTAGAAAATTTCATGGAAATATCTGGAAAACCTTCGTTTTTACAGGTCTGTTTGTCAGTTACACGAATTACTAAAGAGTCTGTATATTAAAAAAGGTGATATTTAGGACAAGGATTGGCACCTAACTTTTAACGTAGAACTGAAAATGACTTGATAATGTGTGTGCCGAAAATTGAGCCGAACATTTTGAAACTGGTTAAATCAAAAGAGGCTCAGATTTCGCGCTAAAATGGTAAACTTGTGCAATATTTCGTAACGTTTTAATTCTTCTTGTGTTTTTTTTTTTAAATTTTGCGTAACATTTGCTTTTCATTTGAAAACATGACAGTTGATTTGCTGCATCTGATAATAAATATCCTGATTATATTACCGGAAAACTATTCAACAAATTACATTATCTATAGTAATTATAAAAACAAGCAAAATGAAATATCTTCTTTGAAATGTATTAGTTTTAGCTTAATAAACCTTGGTTAAATGTATTTTTTCACCTCCCCTCGCGACCCCCTTGTAGACAACCCGTGATCCTCACGTTGAGAAACCCTGCAGTCAAACAGCTAAAGTTAATCTCTATCACTATCTCCATTTTGAATAATACATTTTAAAAAACACACAGCATATGCATTAATATATTCTAGGTATGCCTTCTAGAGAATACACATGGTGAGTACACTACCAATGTTCTCATCGCCCCCCCCCCCCCCCCCCGGCATATTCCTGGCATACGTCTAGATTCTAGAACGTTCTACAAATAACTTAGAGTCCAATATGAGTGCATATTCTGAGGATGTTCATTGGGTTTTCTACATATATTTAATGAATTCGTTCTATGACATTTTCTCCATCCGATGAAAAGCAATAGCAAACCACCTTACCCAGGGACCTTTAGACCATAAACCTGTCTCCTGGACAGAACACAGCGTATATCATCTCCATGGAAAATAATGGATCTAAACAATCTAACGTGTACATAATACTTTGTATTATCAAATTAAGTTAGTGTTGGAAATGGATACAACTGAACAATTAATTCCACATACCAGACAAAACCAGAAGCAGTGCCGAAGCTAGAAATTTTCCTATGGGGGTGCAAAGATAAATTTTGCCGCCCTTTTGCTGCCCTTTCAAAACCAAACAAAACGACCGGCCGACGCGACGGCCACAACATTGTCTCCAGTTACATAGTATACCTTTTTAATCATGTCTGGAGCCTGTCATGGCATCCCTATTACCAACTCCAGTAAGGCAGTAGACCTGCCTATCCAAAGTAAGTGCCTATGCGACTTGAATCGCGGTTTTGAATTTTAAAGATGAAGGTAGGTTGTATGGAATAACATAAAAAAATGTTTTAGCACGCCGGTATTGAAATTCCGAACACGTTTAGGTAAATTTCAATTTAATATGCATTGTTTTTTTTAGCTTTTATTATTTTTATTTTTAGCTGTTTGCCGCCCTCTAAACGTGCCGCCCGGGGCTCTTGCCCCCTCCGCCCCCCTAGATCCGACACTGCCCAAAAGTAGCTTCCTTCGTGTTTACCTATGTGAGAAATGATACAGAATAACCTGTTCAAAGCAGAACTTTTATAAGACGGAGCATTGGCCACACGCTTTGTCCAATAAATTGTTCAAACCGGAAATTGTCTAACGTTGAAACGAAATACGCAAAAAAGATCTATCACAAGCAAGTATTAGTACTTGCAAGTGATAGAAAATTTCACTTTCGTAAGAAATGTTTTGTTAGTATAGCAATTGCATTACTTATGTTTCTCGTCTGTTCTTCTACGAAGGTCGTAGTGTTGCTTAGGCGACAAGTTACTGTCAATTCTGTGCCTTCAAACTTTTTTTTTTATCTCCAACTTGAATCGATCTCTTCTATCTTTTATGTTGCACAAAGCAAGTTTATATTTCTCTTCAAACGTGATCTGTCAACTTAGCAGAAGACATTTGAACTATTAGGGGTGAAGCAACAATATGCCCAAGGGTTTTTGTTGAATTCATTGTCACCAACTTGTATAGGGTTACGCTTGATAATTCAGTTTGTTCCAAGAATTGAATAATTTACGTGCAGGAAAAGAAATTTCTCCACCAGAACAGGAGTACAAATAGTGTTGCCCACGAGACGAGACGAGGCTTCAGGTTATCACGTAATAGTCTTGTCTCATCTCGAGTTACATCTTAAATATTTCCTTGTCTCGTCTCGTCTCGTCTCGAATTTACTTCTATTTTTTTTTCGTATATTTGAAGCAGATGCAGACGTTGAGTAATAAGATCAGACCGATTTCAACTCTGACAATTCCGGTTTGTGCGTTGTTACTTGAAAAGCCATCCTGGTTCTCTTCCTCCGCCATAGTCAACAATAAATACTTCATTCTACTTTACATTTTTCCCAAAAGTAACAAAAGTAAAAGTAAGCAATTTGAAACATAACAAACGTATATATAAAAAAAGTATATGGTTTCACTACACAACACAGCCACGATCTTTTAATTACGTATGCTTAGTTTCAACTGAACGAGTAGTGACTTACCAAGAGATGAATATTACTTATCAATACGCTCTGCACAACTCAAAGGCAAGCCTTTCCCACTTCTTCCAAAACACTATTCTTGACAGTCTCTTGCGTCAGTTCAACAAATGCGGTAAGGAGGCTTACGTCACTCTTTCTGATTTCAAACAAACGAGCGCTGCGATTCTGCTAAATAATTGGGAAGGTTTCTAAGGTCCGTTTGTAGCATCTGAGACACACAAAAATTATTTTTTTTTTAAATATAAAATAGGTTAGCAACACTAACAACTGGGCTGCTTAACGACGGAAACACTCACATTATTTTTCTATTGTGTCCAATAATATATGTTGGTGCTGCTACATCTCATGTAAACAATTAGAAAAATTGTATTTTATATATAAAAAAAACGACTGGTAACACTAACGACGGTGCTTTGGACGGAGACCTCAACAGTTTTTTTCTACTGTATTGAGTTATGTTTATGCCAATTTTGGTACAGATAGGTATAATGTAATGGAAATAATTAAAAAAATATTTTAAACAAAATCAGAGGGTTGGAAACACTGACACACTACAACATTTAAGACGACTCCGGCAGCTCTGAGTTAGTCTAGCCGAAACCTTTCTAATGACATTTCAACTATCTCTCTACACATTGTGGTTCCTAAGACTAACTTTTTTTTTTTGGATACGGACGGAATAAGCGGGATTATATGATCCCTCTTTGTTAGCTACACTAAGAAGGGAGCTATAAAGGCTTAGGTTTGAATAGCATAATATCGCAATAAAATACATAAACTTTATTATCAAAACCAGCATCATTTTAAACCTCACTACCGCAAAAGACTGACACGATTTTGTACGGAACGAGAAAGACAGTGTGAAACTGCCATTCACAGAGCGTGGAATGTGGTTCTATAGTATCTAGAGGAGCGTGGAGTGTGGTTCTATAGTATCTAGAGGAGCGTGGAGTGTGGTTCTAGAAGAGTGTGGTTCTAGAAGAGTGTGGTTTGTATAAAAATTATACAGGACTTTTATACAAACATAGAAATCTCGATGGATGCTTTAACTTTGTACTTCAATCTGGAGCGCTATCACAAAATAAAATAAGGAAGCTTAAATTATTTAGAAAATGGAAATTAAAGCTGCTTTGAAGGATCATTACTAATATGGTAAGGATTCCCTGCTCTTTGTAGCATAGCCATCTTTTGAAATAATAAATTCTGATACGAATTTTGAAGGGACATATCTCATTACGATTGAGTAATTTGTGACACAAATTAAATAGTTCTGCTTGGATTTTTCGAGACGAGACGAGACGAGAATTGCAGATAGCATGTCGTCCCGTTTTCGATCGAGACCGTACAGAGACATGTATCGTCTCGTGGACGACACTAAGTACAAATGACTACACTTCGAGTAATCAAGATGCCGAAACTCACCATAAGTTGCAGTGGGTGGCACACATTTTTTTAATTAATATTAACGAACTCAAACCGGAAGGAAGAACGAACGGAAAACGAAAGTGATATACCTCAGCGAACCAGAGTTCAAAATGTGTACATATATTCAAAGAAGCCTTTGAGCAGGTTAAGGAGTTGATTGAATTTTGTATTTAACCTGCATTATGAGTGAGTCGCAACTGATTAACTAAATCAAACGCCTTGAAAAAATCTAGAAAAGACATTATTTCCAGCAGCTCATGAATTGGTTCTTTATTTTCATTTTCTGTTGCATATGTCTTAAATTACTTTCATTTTTCTTTTCGTCCTTTACCGTTTGTCGGAATGATTTTCTCTCTTCACTAAGAAAAGAACAATTACATTTGAGTAGCAAAACAATGATTTACAAGAGCGGAAGAAGTTGTGTGGTAAGATGTTATATTATACTATTAAGCGCATTAACCTGAGAATATATTTTTTTTCCCACTTCCAATATACATCACTTTGAAGCATGAAGAAGAACCTCACGCGAGCGCCTTCACAGTGGGAGTGCTATTTGTTCTTTTATTTAGTTATGCCTTTGAAATTCACTTCCGTATGGATGACAAGCAGATCTTTATTGTCCAAGGGAAGCGGGAGCAGTATCCTGAAGTTCTTACCTAACCGGAGTTCCTGTCATGTAACCTTAACTTACTTAACTGTACTTGGCGTACAATATGGTTGGCTCCTTCCAGCATCTTCGACTTCCAACAACAATTGCATCTTTGCAACAATAGCAGCATCAGCGGAAATTATCTCTTCTTCACTCTCTCATTTTATTTTTTTGGTGTTTCTTGTTGGTCTTTTACAATGACCTTCAAGGCCATTTTCTTCATTTTTCCCCCGAGAATTCTCTAACCTGAAGCAGAGAGCGGTTGTTTCACTCGAATGAATTCTCGGAACTTCGCATGGTTCACCATCAACAATGAGAGCAACCTTCAAGGTCACCGCCCTTACGAGGACTTCAACAATGGTGGCTGGTCTTCTTCTCACAAGTTTCTGCTCTTTTAAGCACGTTGAAAGAGTTCATTTCCATCCTTTGCACGTTGACTTCTCATTTTTTTATTAACAGATAGATAGGTCTCCTTCCTGTAAGTTTAGAGAAAAAAAATTTTCCTCGATCGTGTCAGCATCCCACACAGGATAACATATTCCAGGAATATCCCATTTTAGCAGACATTCCAGGAATATTCCTGGAATATGTTGTGCTGTGTGGGATGCTGATATGATCATGAAATTATTTTTTTCTTTAAACTTAAAGGAAGGAGATTTATTTATCTGTTAATAGAATTTTTTTAAAAATAAAAGTGGCACGTGCAAGAGTTAAAAGAACCTCTTTCAACGTGGAAGAATATAACAATTGGCATAATTAAGGAATATAAGAACTATGGGATATGTCTGTAATATTGCTGGCACACACTTGAAATGTTTCTAACATATTACCAGATAATAGAAGTACCCATGAATATATAAACGATTGGACACGATAATCTCATATTTATTTTAATACTAGAAGGATAAACTGAATTTGAAATAATTTGTAAAATAGGAATATTTCTGGAATCTTCCTAAGGAGGACATTGGCTTATTCCACAGTCCTCGAAGAATATTCCTGGCGTACATGTGCTGTGTAAATATTCCTGACGTACATGTGCTGTGTGAATATTCCTGGTGTACATGTGCTGTGTGAATATTCCTGGCGGACATGTGCTGTGTGAAATCGTAAATGATTCTAGGATCGAGAAAATGTTTGAAAAACGTAACATAATTAATTTGTTTTTTAAATATATATTTTTTATAATTAAAGCGAAAGTAAATAAACCATATTTTTGTAAATTAATTCAAAACGGGGACAAATTTACAGGGATAAGCTTCGGAATGATTCTTTTTTTAAAAAAAGCAAGTTAAATACTGGTAAATAGTATGAATGAAATAATACTAAAAGAAACCGCAAAAGTATTAGAAACGTTTATTTATTAATTTATTTTCAATAAGCTGCACAGGCTTCTGTGTCCTAAATTCGACATACTTGATTAATTACACCACTAGGCGAGCAAAGTTAGAAAAATTGAAGCCAGGGCCGCACAGTGGTGCCAAGTGCCAAAAACGTGGCGAAAAGTCGAAAACATGATTTATTTTTCAGGAACTTCACTACAATACTGTTTTTGATGTCGCTGAATTCAAATTTGACATTAGTTTTGTCAAAAAAACAAAATGGCGGATCCAATATGGCGGATATGAAATTAAAAAATGTGTTCAATAAATGCAAATCGTTTTTTTTGGGGGGAAAACGTACATATAATAATGGTTATGGGATCGCTGAATTGAAATTTGACATTATTTTTTTCAAAAAACAAAATGGCGGATATGAAATTGAAAAATGTGTTCAATAAATGCAAATCGGT
>JAGDQP010010094.1:14498-56908 GCA_022664845.1 Lepisma saccharinum
GATCGCTGAATTCAAATTTGACATTATTTTTTCAAAAAACAAAATGGCGGATCCAATATGGAGGACTTAAATATAGAAAATATTAATATATCAATGGAAATCGGCATCTATAATATTGTTGAGGTCACAGATTCTTTATTTAATGTTATTTGTTCGAAAATTATGAGGCAGATGTAAGAAATCACAAAACTAACAATACAAACAATTATTTGAAGAACTAAAACCAGGGAAATGTTTAATGGCTCCAAAAAGAAACGTTATTGCATAAAAAATGAACAATACAAAACGGGCACGAACGGGCTTCAGGCTTTGTAGTACTATGTTAAACAATGATTTTGGTCATAAGAACAAGTTATTTGATCGTGGGACATCGTGGGACTTTCGACTTTTGCATCACGACATTTGAAAATTGACAATTTAGAAGCGTATTTTAATTGTTTAAGTTATACAATAACAATTAATATACTTACTTTCAACAGTTTTTTCCATTTGAATGTATGCCAAACTAGTAAACAGTAAAAAATACTCTGCGCGGTCGAATATAAAATACCGATAGCGTTTCAATGTGGCGATATGCGACTCGCCATTCACGAGAGGTTACAGCAGCTTAAAGTAGTCAGCTGCTTATACTGCCCGTTGTAAACGCTCATTTTGAAGGCGGCAGGTACCAACCTAACTATTGAGGGACTTAAACCTTCCCTACTTACAACTTTGTTTTGGGGACTTTTCGCCACGTTTTCGGTATTTGGCACCATAGTGGGCCGTAGTTAATATACCACCCCGACATAAAAAAAAGTATAATATACTGCAATCAGTATGGAGATAGGAAATATATATACCATATCCTCTTAAGTGACGTCATAGCTTGTTTATTGTCATAGCAACCCACTTCTGTTTCTAAACAAATGGTATAAACAAACATAAACTATAGTTATTTCGATACGCGTTAGTTCGATCATGGAAGGATTTTACACCCCTAAAAATATGTCAAGGTCATTGTTTTCAGTGACAACCCTATTTCTTCTACCGTAGCAACAAGTTTGTTTGGACAGGCTCCGTGCAGTCACTACGGTAGCGCACCAGAAATGACGTCATAGAGCTACCATATGACGTCTTAGAGATGACACCATTCTAATACCATAAATTCCACGAGAGGTGTGTCATGGAATTCGCGATGTTTACCAGATGGATGCAGATATAATAAAGGTTGGGAATTATAAAAGTACGGCATCTCCTAATTTCAGTTTTACTCTCCCTGATTTTAACATTCTGATTAAATCACTGGGATGGGCAGTCTTCAGCCGTCGACTCTTCCTGTAGCATTGTCCTGGTAGGTCTATACAAGATGCGGGCGGACGAATGAACTTGTGTCCTTGTGAGGTCGTTCTCAATGTCTCTCCATTTCATGTGAAGAAGGCACAGAAGAACGTAACATAAAGACCAATAAGAGACAACTAGAATAATACAATAAAAGGACAAAATGTTAAAAGAAAAAGGAGAGATTTTTGTAACATTTTTAATGACAAGTAGAAGTAAGGCAATTAGTATTTAAATAATAGAAAAAAAGAAGAGAAAAAAAGAAAAATAAAACATTCAGTTAACGTCCACGATAGTGCCCGAGTTCTTCAAGTGAACTATTTGCACCGCTGAGCATTGAAGAGGTCAAAAACCTTGAGGAATGTCCTTGAAGGAGGAGGAAGAGGAAAAATTCTGAAAACCAACTCCCTCTATTTTTCCCTTGGCTTGTGCTTTCAACCGCCTCCTCCTCCCGCACGGCAAAAAGAATGAAGAAGCACTCGAAAAGTCGACACACGAACCAACGAAATGCAATCGTGATGGACTGTCTTTTAACACAAGCAGAAGAGTGTAAATGTCACTTCCGTATTACTCGAATAGCGTACACCTCCGGACAGTGACATTGGCAAAAATCTTTTCAAAACTCATCTCTTTCCATCTGTCGATAGTTCACATGGATGGATATGTATATATAGCTACGGTAAGATACACATTCCTCCGTTCACAGTTAAATCAATACAAAAAAATATTCTTGTCATAATTAAGAGGCGATTTTGAAACACTCAAAACCGTATAGACAGTCACACTCAAGGATTAAAGCCTATTGATCGAGGAATTATAAGTTAAATTGCAAAATCATTGAGGAATAGAAGAGCCTACCAAAAAGCAGAGTACATAATGAAGTTGTTGAATGGAAATCCTGTTGACCAACCTGACCTGGTAATCCTCGACTTCATTTGGGGAATCCCAAGCGCAACCCTTGTACAATTTTGGACAGATTAAATTTGACTTCTTTGACGATAAACATGCCCATCAGCTTTACCGTTGGTATGGAAATATGAAGCTCTAAATTTGCATTTTTCCACGCTTTTGGAAGCTTCGAGATCAGGTACTACCCTCAAATTGTTTGCACTGAGAAACCAATCAACCTGTATAGTGTGCTAGGTGGTAAGAGGGGTCATTTTCGGGAGTACACTCGCACACAAATACTAATACACACTTAAAAGTAGAGTAACTTGATTCTTACTTTACCATTGAAGAGCGCTCTATTCATATTCCTTAGTCATCAATTAGACGAACCTTCCAGACTTTTATTGTCGCTTTTAAACATCTTGAATTCAATTGTTCAAGTACCTCCTTCTCACGTGATGTCGATCACACATAATCTTCACTATCTCTCATACCTGAATAAATGTATAACAATTCAATATCCGCAGAAACATGGATCAAATTGTTTCATCACGACTCTTTGATGTGCCATCCTTCATGGGAAAAGTGTTTTCTTAAAACCTTCTCTGCGATTCCATCTGTTCTTGTCACGAAGCCAACCAAAATCGTTTTAATGTATGCATCTTTTTAGCATAGAGTGAAAAACCAAAAAAGGGTGGGGGGAAAAAGGAAGAAGGTTGGTGACTTCGACAAAGGAATTCGTAAAACGTGCTCCCATGTTGTTTTTCACATTCACACCAAACATGCATACGCACATACATATCATCTTGGCAAAGCTTCTGGGTGTGAACATAAGGTTGGCATGTGGTGACGATGGTGTAAACGCCTGCAGAATGAATGAAGTAATCAAAAGGTCTGCTGAGAGAGGAAGAAGTCAAGCAAGCAAATACCTTGTTTTCTTTCTGGATATTTTAACGTTTTATTTCTCTGTCTTCTTCTGAGGGAGCATTCACCGTCCCTTACTTAACATACATAACAAACATACGTGCACGTGTGGAGAAAACTTACTTTCGTTGGATTTTTAAATAGGAAAACTATTTTCTTCTTTTTACAAAGTCCTACAAAAAATTCTTAGCTTTAATTAGAGTTTATGCCATACCCACTCAAGATACCCTTAATTACAGTTGGACTTCGCGAGAAAGGAGGCATATGCCACACCTCATATTGCCAACCTTAGCTTCTCTCTTCTTCCGATTCAAACACTGTTTTGTCTTTACCTTTGCTAAATGACGTACGAAGTAGATTGAACTGACACCTTTCAGTAGATTGAACTGACAATGATGCTGTTGATTACAAATCAGGTTGTATCAGGAGCGTATCCTGCGGACTATCTAGACTACCACCGCAGCCTGTACTTGTGAAGAAATATTTTAACCACTGGGTTGTATCTATCTATGCTTTCCATGCACTAAATTCTGATTATTCTTTTCGTCCTCTAAAGATAACACGGAATTATTTTTAAAAAAGAAATAAAAACTCCAATCGTTTTGGCACCTCTTATCAATTGGGTGTCCTGTGCGTGAGCACTGTCCGCATGTCCCTAAATTCCGTCTTACCTTAATTAGTGGTAACACACGTTAAGCGGCCCTCGTTTCATCCCAATCTCCCACTTTCCTTTTCATCTTAACATATATTTACTGTAATGGAGCTGCATTCCTCTTTTTTCATTCTCCTTATTTGCCTTCAAGCGCCAAATGCCCTAGCCGGTTTACAAATCGTCTTTGTCCAGCTAATTTTGTTTCTATTCTCCTCCATATCTACATTGTGAAGGCTCCCAAGTTTCTTTTAATCACTCTTTCGTAGAGTGAACATTTCGGTTCTAAAATCTTTTGTTTATCTGTCCACAGAAAACGGTCTATCTTAGTGTATTTCGTCATTGTTCTTCTCGCTTTTATTAGTTTGTTTTATTTCATATTCTCACTTAAAATATTTCTCAGATTCTTAAAGTCTATTCTACTTTGTGCTTTTCCTATGTTTGCTGTGTTTCCCTTGGTTCCATTTACTATTTATTTCGTTATCTTTACGTTTATTTTAATTCCAATTTTCTCACAGCTTCTATGCAAACTGATGTAACATTTTGATAACTGATGTCGTATTCTTGACAAATGCAAATCGAATTTATTTGATTTGTTCCTTTCCCTCGTCTCTAGTTTTGAAATATATCTTTACAAATCCCTTTTCCTAATATATATATTAAGTAAAGTGGGTACGGCTGCGATGGCTCAGTGGTACAGCGCTCACCTCGGGTTTTAGGGATCCTCAATTCAATCCTGGCTCGTGCCATGTGGACTTTGTGGTGGACAAACATCATGTGCGTCGGTTTCCTAGGGGTTATTCTCCCGTTTCGTCTCACTTTCTTCATTCCACCAATTCACTCATCATTCATCATCCATTTGGCACAAGCCAAAGTTACCTAAATGCTTTAAAATAAAAAATGGATTCAAAATTAAATAAAGCGGGCGAGATAACATCTCTGTCTAACTCTTCCACCTCTTCCTGTTCCTTCTTTTGTTTTCGTCTCCTTTCACCCTTATTCTTTGATTTTAATACAAATTCCTTTTAAGACTTTGATATTTTAATTCCACCACCTTCCTTCTTCAACATACTTGCATTAGGATTTTGTCGTTAACTCTATCAAATGCCTTTTCCAAATCAACAAATACTACATTTTTATTTTAATTTTCACTATGTATCTCTCTCCTAGCGCTTATTGTACAATTATATAGGTGTAATATCATTGTCGTTTATTTGACCGTATGAATCTTGTTGAGCACACTAATCTTGAAATCTGCAAACTTAGGCAGTTGAGCAAAATGGGGAGGCTAGTCGTTGAGCAAAACGGAGCTCGCTATTTGTGTGGAAGTAAGCATTTTCTGAAACAATTAAAACTGTTTTGTATAACGATAGAATTATCACTGCTCTCATGGCTTCTGCTCTCATAAACAGAGATTATAGATTTAGGTGAATGGCTTTCGACAAGTGATGAAATTTACCATTCATTTAAACGACTACCCCATTTTATCAAACCGGTTGGCCAAAACGAAACCAACATTAAAATATTTAACTATATCCTTGTATAGTAAAAGAATGAAAGTTTCATTTGAGCCAAAAAATCATTCTGATTAGTTCCTTACTATAAACTCCATAGTCAACTAAATCTACACCTCCCCGTTTAGCGAGGGTGTCCTCTATTTGAATGATACACTGATTCCCCCAGTACTGAAACATGAAGTCCATGCCTTCCTTTGTAATCAAATAGTCCCTGCTTTGATTCCCGGTGAGGATGGGATACATTGAACACAGTTGTTCAGAATCCATCATAAATCCTACGGACCCATGTCATCTCCATGAAATGGAAGCCATTTGAACAATTGATATCTTAGAAAATGGGTTGGCAACACTGACCACTGCACCAAATCAAGAAGGTTTTGCCGGCTCTGAGCTAGTTTGGTCAAGACCTTTTCAACGACGCCTCTATACCTTGTAGCATATCTGTGCTTGTAGTTCCTGGGATTTAATTTCTTGACACGGCCAGATGGAGACCATATGCGGGAATAGAAGGTCCCTTTCCCTACCATATCAAAACCTCGTCTTCTGAAGTAATTTTCTTTTGAAAACTTAAGGAAGTTTGTACGAACTGTCAGTAGTTTATATGACATACCTTTCTTAAACAATTCGTATTAAAAAGTAAAAAAATCAATTTGTTTATGCATGACTAAGAAGAAAAGCATCCCGCTAATCGAAGAATTTATGAAGTGACTGTGTATGAGAGCGCGCGCCCCATGCTTCTCTTTTTAGTCAAAACAAAATTATTTTTTAGTTTTTACTACAAATTGTTTAGGAAAAGTATGTCTTTATAGACGTTTTTATTATTTTTTTTAATGCTAGTCTCATAATAATAGGGTCGCCATAGCCCTAAAGATGACAATAGAGAATTTTTACATTTGCTTTTCTGTCTTAAGTCAAAACTTTGAGTATATGATGCTCAATATGCAGTATTAGCCACAAATTAACGAGTTAATTTAAGAAGTTAGAAGTGTGAAATAAATAAATCTTAAATTCGTTTCCTGATAATATGCACTCTGAGATACTTTGAAAACAAGAACAAACTATTTCGAGAAAAGTTTTCTTTCAAAATGTTATTTTTGTTTTAAAGTTATGTTCCGGAAATATCTATTTCATCCTGTTTGTTAAATATTTCTTTAGTGTATTTTCGTATAAGTTTGGCGCCATCTGACGTTTCACAGGGATTACTTTCTTGAAACGATTGACCATCTGCACCACTATGTTTTTAAACTCTTTTTTTTTCTTCTTAAACTGATCATTCCATGGGCTTATTTTTAACAGCATTCGCCACTTTGCTTCTGACAAGTTTATTTTCTTTGCGAAATTCTTTTCTTTTAGGTGTTGAAAAGATGGGCTCTTAAGATTTTTTTTGACTCAAATAATATCCAAAAGTCTTGAGAAACAGATATGAATAGAAACAGATTTTATAAGTGTAGCTTTTAAAATGAATTCGTAAATAACTTTGAAGAAAGATAGAATGTCATTTGTTTTTTCTTTCTTTTAGTATGTGCTATTTTTTTTTTTTTGTATTTTTTCTTCTCGAGAATTGATGTTTCCTGAAAGAAAATAATAGTATAGTTTGAAATGAATCTAAGCCAAACATTTTATACACTGGCTAAAAATAACTCAGCAATTTTATCTAAGTTTAAAAACGGGGCGGGACACTAAATGAAACATTGAAGAGGTAAGCTGTTGAATATATATATATATATACTGTAATTATAATTGTATTTTAACTCAAAAGTTTAAGAAGTAAACTAGTTCATATCTGTTAGATGGTATGGTGATAATAGTCGCCATTATGATGTCGGCCATACTGAATCTCGTTCAATTTTCTGAATCGAAAGAAGGTCGTGTAATGTTTCAATCTGGGCTAGAATTTTACCGAAGAAAAAAAAGGTTTATGAAGTAAGTCTTGCTACAAAACTGTATCCTTGTGAGAGCTAATGAAATGTGATATTAACATTTCCAAAAGTCAGGAAAACATCTATTTAAATGGATACTAATTGATACTGCGTATAGGGCGATGTTTATAAGAGAGTTTTTCCAATCAGGCCGCCATTTTGATCTTGACCATCTTCGATCTTAGCCAAAATATTTTATAAAGAAAGAAGGGTCATATACATCAATTTAGTCTGACGTTTTATCAGCAAACCGTTCTTGAACTTAGTTTTGATGTAACCTTATTCTTGTAAGTGATAATGACATATAAACATATAGTGTGGATGGATGGATTTACATAATTTGGTGGTCAGTTCAAAGACTGCTGCTTTATTTGTCTTTGAGACCGGAGTCCGCTAATTCTTAATTTAAATAGCTCTTCAGTTGCATCACGACGTTGCGTCAACATCTCAAATAGGGAGCCTCACAGGGAATTTAACTCGGTACTTCCGCAGTAGTGATACGTAGCTTGCATGAAGTGTAGGAAAGCTAAGCCCTTCAAATTCACGATATCCTGATCACTCCCTTTCTTCCCTCCCACAGAAGATATGAAATAGGACGTTCGATATTTTACTACTAGATGGGAATACATTAATTTGAGTTATTGAGAATTGTCATGCATTATTTTTTTTTAAAAAAAATCGGTACATCCAAAAAGTTAATTACTATTTTTTTTTTTTTTCTGATCGTAGAACAATCTTCAGTTCGTACAATCAAAAGTCGCCTCTGGACTGCTCTCACCCAAAGACCGAGCTCAGTTCATTTTTCGGTTAAGCAGAGACAATAATAATAAAGTCCAACAATTCCGTCGAAGACTTCATCATCAATATGCTTGACCATGTTAGACACTTAGACAGGTTTCTTAATAATAATGCCTTTTAGCACGAATACAAGTTTATTTGATAGCTATAGAGAACACGACCGAGCAGTACCAATGACAGCATAGGCTGTGCGGTTTGGCATTAGCCGCCGAAAGAATATGTACTTAGCGGCTGAGAAAAACAAGTTAGGCGGAGCTAAGTCGGGGGACTGTGAGCATATGCTACCGCCAGAGCGAAAAATATTTGGCCGCCACTCTACCACCAAGGCGGTATTGTGGTGCAACAGGAGTGTAGCCCATATGCTGCCGGTCTCTACTGATTGCCGCTTGAGGGATGACGGTGTCGTCAGCGGTCCGACGGAGAATTGAAACGAATGCCATGGCGGTAATTTGGCAGCAACAGTCGTATAGCTGCCATGTAATGCTGGAAGACCGCTTTCGCCTACCGCCAGATAAATAAAACTTAACCGTATCTGTGCTGACATGTGGTATTGTGACGGCCCCTCCACATTGCCGTCGTTTTCAGTAACCAAAGAGTGAGACTGTTATTATCTTGAGGATATATAGCACACAGTGGTGATCCATATTCAGTTGGCTTTTCTTCCATTATCTGCGATATTGCTTATTTCTTGGTGAGTAAAGTTTTCCACTGTCTGCGATGGGATTCGAAACTTCAACTGTCAGCGACGAGATTTTGAAATCTGTTACTCTAACTGCCCGGCTTTTGCTCTTCCAACAATGTCATGTTTTTGTATTTCTTTTGTGTTACGAAGATGATTGAGAAGCTTGTTTTCAAATGCTACTATAGCCACGTTACTTCTTTAAAAACTGTTTTTCTGTATTTCATATAATATACAAGTTCCTGATTTGATTTTGAAGCAAAAGTTATCCATTCATTTACGATTTGATCATTTTGTAAAGATGGATGATAAGGAAAGGCTGTTGTATTTGTACTTGCTTCATTTACAGCGCAAGAAGCGAAAGACCAGAAAAAGGAAATTGAATCACCCATTGAACAGGCTATTCAAAGATCTGTCGCTGGGAATTTTGTTTTATTATTTAATGAAATGAGAAGTGATGAAGGTAAGTTTTTAAAAATTATTTTAGAATATCAGTAACTTCATTCCATGAGCTTCTGAACAAGTTACAAGGACAAATTGAGAGGGAAAATACCTATTTAAGAGTCGCCATATCTCCAGCTGAAAGTCGTCCTACAACTGTGCTGTAATTCTTCTACGCTTTTATCCCGTAAAATGGGTCTGTCTTGCACTAAAGTTCTTAAATTTCCACGTCCGCTTCACCACTGGAATCTATTTCTTAAGCCGCCAGATCCATCCCAACTCAGCACTGAATAAGAGAATCCGCAGATTATTCCAAATTGGCACGAACAAAACAGCTCTGTGTGAAACGCACCATATGCTACAATAGTAATCAACCAACTATCGACGGCCAAACGCCTTCGACGACTTTGAAGAGAGTCGCACAGTCAGCCTCGACGGCGTAACGCCGCTCTTGAGTAGTGCGAAGAGCTCCATTTACGTTATGTTAATCACACAAGAGCGGCGCCACACCGTCGATGGCGACGGCGTAGTCGAAAGCTGCCTACTTAAGATAAACATAAAAGTTATAAAAATAAATTGGCGCCAGCCGGTGATCGAATCAGCAACTGTGGATG
This sequence comes from Lepisma saccharinum, assembly GCA_022664845.1. Classification (NCBI taxonomy): domain Eukaryota; kingdom Metazoa; phylum Arthropoda; class Insecta; order Zygentoma; family Lepismatidae; genus Lepisma; species Lepisma saccharinum. Next base: position 24,245 of record JAGDQP010010094.1, read on the forward strand.
TCCGACAATCGCAGGTCGCGTAACAACGGCGGCTATCCGCCAATATCGGCTCCTCTCCCGACAGCGGCTGTTCACTGGTGGTCCGACAGTGGATATCTAACACGGCGGCTGTCCGCCAGTGGACCGACGACGTAGGCGGGAAAATGTACATGATATCAACCAGCTTCTTAGCCATAGTAGTTCCAAAGATATAAATTGCCCTTTATCTCTGACAACGCCCCTGCAATATGTATCATCTATATGTGTTTCATTTTTTTGAACGAGACCTCTCCATCGACACCTCAAGCGCCTTCCTTGTCCTAGTAGTTCCTGAGATTAAAATTACCGCGCCCTATCTTTGGCACCGCCCCTGCAGTCTTGGTGAATGATGCGGTTTGAACACATATTGCCGAAACTTTTCTAAAGACACTTCAACCATCTTCCTACCTCAGTAATTCCAAAGTTGAAATTCTCCTCCCCGCAACTCAGGAATCACCCTTGCGATCTGGATAAATGATACAGGTTTGAACTAATCTCGCCGAGACCTTAACAACGACACCCCCACCATGTTCCTAGCCCTAGTAGTTCCAAAGAAAGAAATTGCTCCTATCTCCGGCACCACACCTATTTCTGAAACCGCCCTTGCAATGTGTATCATCTATACGGGTTTGAGCTAGTCGCGCCGAGACCTTTACAATGACACCTCAACCATCTTCCTAGTCCTAGTAGTTTCTGAGTTGAAAGTTGTCGACAGACGGACGAGCGCGAGCATTTACACTACTTGATGCTGATGCCTAAACATAAGCATTACAGAAAAAGTTGTTAACACGAATGCACAATCGAAAATCGATTGCAATCAGGGTAACAGACGTTGGAAACGGAGTGAGCAGAAACGAATCAAAAGGATATTTTCTTCAATTCTTTCTTTCGATTTGAAGAGGTAATTGTAACAAACTAGTTTTTGGCCTGCAAACAATACCCATAAAACGCACACACAGGGAGAGATAGACAGAGAGAGAGAGAGAGAGAGAGAGAGAGTAAAAGAGAGAATTACACACAACAGGCGGTCGATCTTCCGTACGTGATGGGCAAACTTCACTAGCTTTATGTCGTAACAACCATATAACCATTTTCTAACTGACCACTTTCCCTGTCTCTCTACCTGTATCACTCTACGAATGAGCTTGTTAGTATGAAATGGAGAGGATACAATACAGGTTTCCCATGCAGTCACCTGATGTCTTCATTTATGACCTATCATAACGAATTTCTTCAAATAAAAAATAATGAGAGTGGGGTCAATGTAAATGGTTTTCTCTACTTGGAATTTTTTCTTCGTCACTTATATATTCAATAGATGGCAGCAGCAAATATTCTATATAAACATTGCAACCAGAGATTAACTTTTTGAAATTTAAAGAGAAAACTCAGAATGAAAGGGATAATATTTGTTGGTTTCTTTCTTTTTCTCCTCATTTCTCTCCAACCCATCTATCGCTGACAATATTACCATTTTTGCACAGAATCGCGGGATAAGTTTTGTGGCTCCCCTTATTTTAACCATGCAAAAATGTTCGAAATTTAACATACAGAACAATAACAATACACCACTTTCAACACTCCTCACCATCTACCACTATACATTACCACCCGATGACCCAGAAGAAGCATTTATTCGTCAACTTTGCTCATTCGATCTTTCACATCACCTCTCGCCTTCATATATTGCACAGTAACCATCTTAAACTAACAGAGCTTTCACCTGTCTCCATCACGGTCTAGAGTAGCTCCTAGACCAGAAGAATATCAATCATTTGTCTTTAATTGTGCCAAAGTGTTGTGACGTCTAGTGCACCTCACCTTCATCACATCACCAACCTCATCCAGATCTGATTTCTTCCCCACCGATATGAGTGATTATGAGGAAAACTCATAATGACCAGATAGTGGAAAAATAAAATACAGTTTACAGATACAATAACCCCACTTAGCCCATCCACTTTCCAATATCCTTACCTAGTTCAGCTTAACTTCCCTTCCCATATAGAGGGTGTAGCCCTTTGGGGGAGCTAGCCGCGGCTAGCAAAAAAAAAAAATCGAAATTTCAGAAAAAAACTAGCCTATCTGTGGATAGTTAACGTGCTCACGATGATCTAGTGTTGCATACGCATTAGTGAGAACCAGTACGTGTACATCCACAATAGGATTGACGGCAATTCTCAGTGTCGGAGGGTGTGAGCAAATCTGAGCTCTATTTTTGCAGTCATTATATAGACTGATCATTTTTTTTTCTTTCATCTTCATCATGCCAAAGGACAAAGGACAATCCAACAAACATCACCTTCCATCTGTTGTACAGAAAACATCATCTCGAGTAACTCCAAAATTTTCCAAATCTTCCAAACACAAACGTAGCACAGATCAGTTGTCGAATGCTAGTTCACGATCTCAATCACCGAACGTTCATCATCCTGGCAGTTCGAACTCACCTCCTATGAAGAAATCGCATAGACTGAGCAGCTCCGACAGTGATTCTGATCATCAAATGCAGGACTCTGACCATGAAAAGAATAGTAACCACACTTCTAATCGTTCATCATCCGAATCTCTTCATGCTTATCTCCTGACAAACTTTGACACTAGATATCAAACTCCAAAACTACTTCTGAACAGATTTCTGCAGTATGTACCGCGAGCCAACATTTCTCAAAAAATACCAACAAGAAACGGCATTATCATCAAGTCTCCTGACTCTACTCTAGCCACAACTATCAGAAATAAATACAGTTTTGAAATATTTGGCTCCAATGCTCAACTTACACCCATGAACAGCAAACCAATCCATCAACAGCCACCGCCTCGTAGATCTCCTATGCTTTCTGTTGTCATTCGTGGAGTTGCTCCCGACATCTCAGATTCAGAAGCAGAGCAGGAATTGCAACTTGAAGGTCACACTATTACTAAATGTATCAGGATAAAAACTCAACAAGGCACTCCCAGTTACATGGTCAGAGTACTTACCAACCATCAATCTGCTATAGACAACCTTCTTGCATCTTTAACTTTCATCTACAAAAGAAGATACAGAGTTGAGCCATCACATACTACACCACCATTACCGTTAAGGCTGTAGATCACCCCCGCCATCTTGGTATGCACTTTCCATTGATTAACATGGGAATTGTTTTACTCGTCTTATACTTTTCAGGAGTATAGTTTTAACTTCTGTTTTCGCCCAGTTTATCGTCATGTTCTCTTTTACTCATGCTACTTTATAGAAATACAATATTTTACACAGGAACAGTATAATTGCCCGTTAACATATTGTGATTTATATAGCAAACTATTAATAATACATTATACTTATATATTTGGAGAAACTTCACAAACCTAAACTATACAAGAGTCAAAATAACCACCAAGAAAAATTTTGTGAAAGCAGAACTTAAATATTCTACATCCGAGAGACATAAAATGAGTAAAGCAATTCCCGTGTAAATCAATGGAAGGTGCGTACCAAGATGGCGGGGGTGATCTACAGCGTTAAGATGTGAACACTGTCAATCATATAACGTGCATCCGACCAACAAATGTCCTAACACTCGAACCTGTGGATACTGCTCAGGAAAACAAGACAAAAGACTGCACAAACTTACAAAATCCACCTAAATGTGCCAACTGTGACGAACAACATCCATCTTTCAGTTATAAGTGCAAAGGACGTCCTGCAATAGAACCTGACAAACCAGCTTACATCACCCACTTACGTCTTCCAAAAGAACCAACACCTCCTCAGTCAGCCCAGCAACCAATCACCATAGAGCAACTGCTACGTTTCTTAACCATCACCCTTCAAAACCTCTTTCCATTTGATAGGGAAAACGCCCTCCGAGAAATCCAATACGCTGCACAAGAAATCTTCAAACTCACACTTCATGCAACATACTTCGGACCATATGTTCACTTCTCTATCCCACATTCCAACACTGGCTAACCAGCAGCAGAATCATCACTGACTTTTCATATCACTCACACTTCACCAACATCTTTGCACAGTAACCATCAATGTAAGACAAAGGGCCCATCTGTTTACCATAAATTCCTAGAGTAGCCCCTAGGAGAGAAGATTTATCAATCACTTGTACTGTTTATAAATGTTGTGACGTTAATTGCACTTCATGCTCATGTTTTCATTAATCACCCAACCATAATGATTATAAGCGCAAAGCTTCTAATATCCAAGATAAGTAATCGATGCAGTTCAATAAATGATAATAAAGTATTCATACCTCCCTTAGACCATCCTTCCTTACACACCTTCCATTATCCCTTCACTCCCCTTTCCTATAAAGAGGGCGTAACCCTCTAATGGGTGCTAGTCACATTGGTGGCTAGCAATTTGTTAAAAAAATCGAAATTTGGTTTCACATGTGGTGTAGAAAATGGTGCCTTACCATCAATGCACTAAAGACAGGCACTGGTAGTACAGCAACCTGAAAAACGAATAAAACTTCGCCGTAACCCAAATGCGCTCAACTTACATGTTAATAACACACCCATAAGACCAACAGCATCTGCGAAGTACCTGGAGTTATTTTCGATACTAAGTTGAACTGGACACCACACCTTAATCAACTCAGTACAACAGCCAGAAACAGAGTATCACTACTGAAACGACTAGCAGGCACTTCTTGGGGTCTCAAAGCCGACACAATCATACACACTTACAAAATGTTTCCACGATCCTGTCTCGTATACGGCAATATCGCCTGGATCACAGCCGGCAACCGCTTCTATAAACAGCTCCGTATAATAGAACGACACGCACTACGTATTGTATATCGTATAAAGCTTCTGAGCCCGACTCAGTTTCTACGCGATCGAATTACCTTCCCCGAAATACTGAAGCACTTGGAAAAACTTCGACTGAACTACATCACAAAACGCTGGATAAAAGCCATCCCACACTTCTGGACACAATACATGTCGAAGCCCAACAGGACATAGCTCCTAGATATCACCACTCACCACTGCAGCACTTACTGGAACTGTACCGTCTAGCCAATAACGATGACCCAACACTGAATCTCGAAGTCTATATCCACTACCAGCTCATTCCGCAGATATCTACCCAACTTAAGCCAATTAAAGTATCTGTACTTTTGACAATACAAAGCATAGTCTAAGCCGTACTATATAATAATACAATCATTTAGACCATAGAATAATTATCATTAATCATTTAGACCCAATTCGAAACATCAACTACCAAACACTCCTCTCACAGCTTCAGTGACAAAAGTCGAAATCAGTAACACTCTCAAAAACAAGAGCAGTTCTGCTCCTGGAATGGATCAGATTTCATATCGACATACCAAAGAAGTATCATATGTTCTGTTCCATCTACTGACCCTTATTTTCCACTTCGCTCAGGGTAGATACCCTGATTGGAAAATGTTCAAAACCTTGATGTTCTTGAAACCTAGTAAATCTTCAGAAAAAGCCACTTCTTATAAACCTATATAACTGACTTCCGTATATTGTAAAATCCTAGAACGCATCACCGTCAAACCTCTACATCTGCATCTATTCGAACGCCAACTCCTACCAGTTCATCAAGTAGGCTTCCAAACTTCATTTAACGACCAGCAACTTTGATTATGTAATATCATAACAAACCACTACAATTCAGTTAAACAGATTAGTCGATCTTGAAAAGCCATTTGATCAAGTCTGGCATCAAGTACTCATCTGTAAGCTTCTGAATTTTCATCTACCCACAGCCATTATTCGTTTAATCTACAATTTCTTGTCTTGTCGTCTGACCTATGTTTCAATACACGATTCCCTCTCACATCCACTCTTCATACATTCAGGAGTAGTTCAGGGGTCACCCCTTTCACCACTTCTATGCCTTCTATTCGTACCAGATATCCCCATTCCACCTCAAAATGTATTTTTATTTCAATACGCAGACAACACAGCATACCTCGCTCTCGAAAAAAAAAATCAACACTCATAGACAACTTTGAGACAGCAATAGACAATTTCGTACAGTAGTGCCAAACATGGAAAATGAAACTTCGAAACCCAACCAGACTTAATGTTCATGTTCATGAAACACATATACTACCAAGCAGTAAAGTTAAATATTTAGGAAACACATTGGACAAGCATCTGACATGGAAACCTAATCTTCAATATGTCACAACAAAATCATACAATCGGCTAAACTTGGTACGAAGATTAACCGGCACTTCATGGGTCTTCGTCCCTCTACAGTCTCACCAGTGAATTATGCCAACGAATGGATTACGGATTTTCCACGTATTCTCTTCCACCTTGAACAACTCCGCCAAAAATCATCCGCATGCGCATAAACTTAGACATATTGACAGACACCATCAATCCCGCTTATGACATAACCTCGCGGATTTCTCGTACTCCTCTCTCCCTCCTTTACACAATATATCACTACACCGTACCCCCTAATGTTCCCGATATACCTTTGACCAATTCCTATCGACTTGACTCACCTCGACCATTCATCGTACCATCAGTTGCACAGTAAACCTATTGTTCCAACAGGGCACCCAATGTCTATATCAATGTCTCGTGTTGCTCCGGGGCGAGAAGATAACCAGCATCTGTCAGTCAAACATTTCCTAAGTTATTGTGGCGCCTTCATGCATAGCACCTCATTAATTACCCAACCAAATGATTTTGAACTAATAAAATAACAAAAATAATAAATAAAGCAATAAATAAAAAAATACGAAAACTACTCCTAGACGAGCTAAAATTCCACCCATCCAAATTACTCAACACCAATTTCCTGATAAAGGGCATAACCCTCTGGTAGGGTACTAGCCAGAATGGCTAGTTGTTAAAATATACAGAATCAATAAATACTCATCTGGCAAACTGATATAACTCTTCTAGAGTGAACCACTGTTGCCTGCTTTTTGTTACTTTCCCGTGACCAACCCCTGCCATATTTCTGGACTGCAGTTTCACCCTTGGGGGAGCCAAACTTATTTAGTAAATATCTCTTGCTTTGTCAGTTACCTGACAGACAGAGTTTTGGCATCCAAACGTGGGGCTCACCTCACAGCAGTCAGTGCACAGCGACTGATCATCATTCATCTGTAGATTACTCGTTCATCCATCGTCATCATAGTGGCTGGCTTGTCACTAGTGATCATCCTATTCGTTTCAATTTGGCTAATTCTCTCTCTATCCAGCATCAACAACGAAATCAGCAAACATCAGGCAAACATACACTTCCATCAGTTGTACAGAAAACAACATCCACAGACACGCCAAAATCTACTTAATCGGGAACATCATCTAAACACAGATATCGCAGCTTACAAATATCACCAGCTAGTTGTAACGGTAACCTTACCAGTCATTGACTTGGGTGCGATTAAATTATGGTTTATTGATGTACGGGGGGATATATAAAAGGCAGCCTAACGATCTTTGTTATATATATCTAAAGCAAAACAAAATTATCTAATAAATCATCAGGTTAGGATTTGGGGTAGTATCGAAAAGGCATCCCGGTTTGAAATGAAATTTATATGTTTCGGATTACTTTATGTATAAATATTGTGCTCAACTGATATAACGGGGTTTACTAAAGCAAATACAACTAGGAAATTAGAATTGCTACTGTTTTCTGTATTTTGATTATATTGGGTATGAGATGTAAAATTCAAATAGGAACATTACGTAAGCTACGAGATGGCAAAGTAAAATACTGTATACGATATAATTATACTACGTAATGGATATAATTAAATGATGTAATAACTAATATAAAACCTGTACACAAGAATAATCCAAAGTTGATGCAGAGCTGAGAAATTGTAATACGATAATCTGCTGAGAATCGATTTCCCTCTTTCCACTACAGTTCTTTGTTTTGTGTTTGACAGAAATGTATGTATAATGATGCTCGGTAGAGGTCAATCAAAAATAATATGAATGTCATATCTAGGAACCGCAAATACAGATCAAAATCATGAATGGAAATTAATGTAAAACTGCAATTGTATAATTTTTGTATCTAGTCAAGGTGAAGTAGGAAATGTTTTAAGAGAGAATTAAGTTATGATTTATGTATACGAGATTATAGAACCGAGATATTAATTACACAAATCTATGTAAAGTACTGTTACTGGTTACCTTGATAGAGAACTAAGAGAACTAAGAGAACTAAAGAGACTTTAAGAACACGTTCTTATGAAAGTAAATTGCTTAAAGCAACATTACCAGGTTTTTATTTCGACACTCGACTTAACTGCTAGGCCAGGTTTATAAAAACTGGGTGTCGCCTCACCCGTTGTGCACAAGCCCGGGTTCCCCCAAGTAGGCACTTCAGTTCATGACGTCAGATGGAACAAAGAGTACACGCCCTGATCTTCGAAGTAAAGAGTCTCATGCTAAGATTGAACAGCCGGATAATAAACATTAAATATTAGGAAATATATATTATCGTCTGTTATTGAATTATAGATATCATCGTTCTATTACATAGTTCCAGATCTCCATCTTCTCAACAACGTCACTCCGGTAGTTCACCTCCTGCTAAGAAAACTCATACTCTAAGTGCTTCTGACTCTTGCTCCGAACAGTTCATGAACCTCTCTGACTCCGAATCGATTCAGGACTCAACTTCTGGACATCAACAACTTTGATTCCAAATTCAGCACAGCACATATTCTGTTCTAACAACTGATCAAATATGTTCCAAGAGAAAACATCTCACAAATATGCCAACCCGCAATGGGATCATTATCAAGTCAACTGACATCAATTTCGCTAAAACAATCAGAAACAAACATAGTTACCAGATATTTGGAAAAGAAGCCAAACTAATATCCATGGAAACTAGGTCAATCAAACTACCACCGCCTCCACGTAGAGCATCCATGTTGTCGGTCGTAATTCGCGGGACCGAACCTGACACATCCGACATAGAAGCAGAAAACGAATTAAAATCCGAAGGACACACTATCTTAAAATGCGTACGCATAAAGACACAACAAGGAACGGCTAGTTATATGATACGAGTTCTGACACCACATCAATCAACCATAGATCATCTGCCCAAATTTGGAGCATTCATGTACAAAAAAACGCTACAGGGTAGAACCGTCTCGCACAACTCCTCCACCTGTTTTACTAAGATGTGAAATATGTCAGACATACAACAATCATGACGCCAAACTTTGTCCAAACAATCCTAAAAGTGGCCCTCTGGCCCTCATCAACGCCATCAGTGCGTCAATCAACAATAACCTCCTCAGTGCAGCCAATACAGCGAGCAGCATCCTACCTACTCCTGTGAGTGTAAAGGCTGTCTCGAAGTTAACGTAGAAACACCTCACCTGACTGTTGCTCTCCGACTTCCTGCTCAGCCACAACTCTCCTCAGTCCTCCCTCCACCCACCATTGAACAAATCGTAGCATTTTTCACACTAACTTTCCAAAATATACATTCATTTGCACGTGATACCATTCTCAACTACATCCAGGAAGCAGCACAAGAAGTGTTTAAAGTGAAACTAAACGCTACCTATTCAGTACCATATTTATTCTTCTTGGTTACGCCACCTGCAGACTATATCTGCAGACATATCATCATTATCAGACTTATTTTTCTTACCTCAAAGTATGATTATAAGCGTAAAACTTATAATACCCTAAAAAAAAAAAAAAAGATTTGTAAGATATTGGTAATTAAATAAATAGTAAAACACCCCTTAGATCCTCCAACCAGTTTCACTCACTTCCCATAATACCTAATATCCCTACCCTACAGAAAGAGCGTAACTCCTTAGAAAGCGTTAGTCACAAAGTGGCTAGCATCTCACGGGGGGAAAAAAATTCAAAATTTACGCTTTTTCAGTATGTATACAAGAAGTTATTATACTGTAATAAATAAACTTAATTGTACATTTCAAACTGCCCCCCCCCTTTTTTTTACACCTTAAATCAGTTAAGCTTTAGTAAATACAGCTTGACCAAACGAGCTGAGGGGAACACAGTAATTCGTCTGTTTTGTTGGAAGTTATTGAAGTATGATGGGTGACTGAATAAGCCTTATGTCATGATAACATATTGAGAACACAGTATGTACAAGATTTTTTTTTTTAATGTGATCTTTGTACAAGTATTTCACAAGTGTACAAAATTCCTCTCCAGAAAGAAATAATGTTGTTTTTTTTACACTTTTTGTGCAGAGTTCCTTTTTAAACTTACATAGAATAAAACTTTTTCAGTACTTATAATTGGCAGTTCATTGCTTTTTAAATATAAACATTTCTGTTTTTTTTTTAAGAAAGAAGTAATCCAAACAAGAAGCAAAAGCAACTTTTGAAAAAATCCAAATTTACCGAATTTTGAAAAAAAAAGAAGAAAGAAAAACGATTTAAATACAGTTTTCGTTATATAAACATATGGGGGGGGGGGGGGGTCTTGGAAGTGATGTTAATAGGTAAAAAAGAGAGAATTTGACATAGACTCAAGTTTTGGCTGAAGATTCAAGATATATTAATAAATTGGGAAGAATTTCAAGTTGTAAAATTTAGCTAGGTCTTTTTTCGATTTCCTAAAATATTTGTACAGGGGAAAAAGTATTCGAGTATAACATAGATCCTGGATTCGTTTAAATTCTTGAGACACATTAATAAGTTGATATTTATTCAAGTTTTAACCTTTCATTATCTTTTTGCGGTTTATTTTATTTATTTTTTTACAAAAAAAAATCGCCGGTGAAAAAGAAAAAGAATTGAGAATGCGACGTGGATTCTCAAGACAGAAAATAAAATTAAAAACGAAAACCCTAAAGGGCCACCTAAATTTTTTGGTATTTTGCCTATTTATTTTCAGGATTTCCAAAGCATTTACTTTTTGAAATTTGATTAAACTGCAGAATAGTTTTAAGATATAAATAACAAAAAAATATATACAAGTTTCAAAGATTTAGTAATTACGGTATTTTGACAGGTATTTTTCAGGTTTTCCAAAAGAAAAATGTGTACGCGGATAGACGAAAACAAATGTATAATTTAACCTCGATTACAGAACCACTGACCCCTTTGGAAACTGTGTAAGAACCTTTTAGTACAAACACAACCAATAAACACACAATAAGTACTTTGAATGGTCCTTCATAACATCTAGAACGGTGGTCTTAAGAAGAGCAGGATACGAGATAGATCCTAAAATCCTCCTGGCCCTCTAGCGACCATAACTTGTATTAGATTCATTTGGACAGTCTAATATATTAGCATTATACTTTTTTCAATGAGACCTTTAAATTGATGTACCATATGTGGGGGGAGAGGGGGGGGGGTCACTTCCCTACTTCTCCTTGTAAGAGAAACGCTAATTAAGTATGTTTTCAGCGCAAAACCACTTTACACTCAGAGGAAACTTTTTACCTTGTTGAAACCAGAAGCTAATTATCAACTTATTAAGTAACAAAATCCACAAGAAGAAGAAACAAACATTCTTCTTCATAAAATCTTGTTCCACCTTCTTCTAATTCCAAAACAAAAGTATAGGAAAATGAACGGCCTTGAATACTCTTGTATAATACAGCCCCCATACATTAATAACATTTCATACATCATCGCGCCTATACATCCACATTAATCTAGACATTGCATCAACTGATCAGCTTGTTGAACATCCACAAAAGGAAAACAAAACACTTCTTAGAAAAAAAAGAATGAAAACAAAGATGTGTGAACATTTACCACATTAGGGTGTGGACCGTCTTCAGAGGTATGTTACTGTCTTCATGCATATCAACAGGCGTCAGAATGATAGTGTTAAGTGTGTGTGTGTGTTTTTGTATATTTGCATATGGTATAGAAAGAAGCCTACAGGTATTTTACCCATCCGCCTCTAAAGGTGGCTGGATATAAACAAATTAACTACGGATACTAAACATATACAATGATGTCTGAACTTGATTCGCTTTCATTGAAAAACATAAAACGGGGTCAAGATCATTTGTTCATTGTAGTCGAACAGAATGAAACAGAAGAACCACGTGGATACTGTGTGGATGTATAGATACATGTGTGTGTCTTTTACATATTGTGTGTATGTGTGTGTGTGGGGGGAGGTAGATTTGAAGAACATATGGGGGGGATGAATAGTGACAGAAACCATCTGTTTCTTCATTCCATGTTTAGGAAACAACGAAGTAACAAACCGGCTCCGAAGAGACTAATTTATTCTTATTCATGTCATGATTTCCCCCTACCTACGTAATGTTGTTGTACACACACACAAACACAGAAATCAGGGATTCTGCCAGACTCCCCAATGGGGTGTAACCCTCATAAATTCTCGAAAACCCCACAACTTAAAAACTTATACGGTTAAAGTCGATAGATATCTTACAAAACTCTATTTAATATTTAAAGGCTGATACCCTCTACCCCCGATTTTGGTTTTACAACCCTCCAAACTGGAAATTCTGGCAAAAATCCGTGACACAGATATGAGAGAGAGAGAGAAAGAGAGGGAGAGGAAGAGAGAGAGAGAGAGAGAGAGAGAGAGTACATTTATGGCAACAGTTATTTTGAACACACACACATAGAGGTCACTTGCTTTACAAAATCTTATTATATGATGTATTATGTTGCAGTGTACACCCAGACATTTTTATATTTATTTTTGCGTCTGACAACGACCTTCACAAGGAAGTACAAACGATAATAAATCAGGGTTACGAAATGCAAGATAGTTTCACTTTATAGTTTTATATGTTTTAAACTGGGATGAAGTTGGAATTAAAATTAATGGCGAATATCTTCATCACCTACGGTTCGCGTAGTCCTGTTTGCTTCAAGTGTAGAAGGACTACAAACCAGAATGGAAGAACTGAGTAACGAGAGATCGAAAATAGGCCTTAAAATGAACTTAAGTAAAACAAAAGTAATGTACAACCAACATGCTGCAAAGAAGGAAGTGAAGATTAACGGAGAGACAATAGGCATAGTTGATGAGTATGTTTACCTAGGCCAGCTTAAAACATCGAATGCCAAGTTGACTGATGAAATAAGTAGAAGATGTAAAATGGCGTGGAATTCGTTTGGAAGACTACACTTTATTTTCAAAAGCAAACTTCCAATGTGTCTGAAGCGTAAATTTTATAATCAGTGTGTCTTACCTCTAATGATGTACGGCTGCGAAACTTGGACATTGAATGCGCAAACGACTCAAAGATTAAGAGTCACACAAAGAGCAATGGAGAGGTGCATGCTAGGAATAACCAGGAGGGACAGGAAGAGAAATGAATGGATTCGCGCACAAACAAAGGTAGAGGATGTAATCAAGACTGCGAAGAAGATGAAGTGGAAATGGGTCGGTCACATAGCTAGACGAACAGATGGAAGGTGGACGACAAATGTACTACAGTGGATTCCTAGAGAAAAGAAACGACCGAGACGACGTCCAAATGTAAGATGGGTAGATGAAATCAAACGTTTTTCAGGAGCTACATGGATGAGGATATCAGCAGACCGAGATATGTGGAAAGAAAAGGGGGAGGCCTTCATCCAGCAGTGGATAGAAAACGGCTGAATATGATGATGATGATATAAACCCTGCCCTTTCTTTGCCTTCTTCAAAAATGTTGATTTCTGACGCTATGGCGTCAGTCGATCCCCTATCCTGACTGAGATGTCCCAGATTTCTTCTGTCTTTATATCAGACCCTGATCAACGTCCTTCCCACGAAAAATACCCTCCCTTCCCATCTCCCGGCCTGATCCAAAGGGCCATAAATACAATTCAACTTAATTATTCTGTGATAAATCCCGAGGGAATATAAAAAAAAACACGATTTAAACCTTTCTTCACTACAACCAGGACCGTGGTGCAGTGGTTACGATCTTTGACATGCCAATGATTATTTGAGAAAGGTCATAGTTCAGCTCACGTTGGTCTTTCTATCCTGACTGAGATGTCCCAGATTTATTCTGTCTTTCTAAGTGAATGCTGGTGTGATACCTTGAATGCAGGTTTTGGCTACTGGCGTCATCTTCCTCATTCCTTCTCCCAAAACGTTATCTCCCTGAAAAAGTTTGAATTGAATATTTGGAAGTTCCAACCCTAAGGTCACTGTAAAAAGTACGCTACAAATTCTGTGCACTATTTGATAATTTTCTTGATAAAATTTTGAAAAAAAAAAAAAAAAAGTATACACAATGTTATTTGAAAGTGTACACAGAAATTATCTTGAATTGAGTATGCAATCCATCCGATGAGTTTTTTAAGCTCTAAATGAACACTAAATGGACACTTTGTTACACAGAGTGTCAAGATAGGATCAAGTCTAAAGTCTTATTGAATGACACTATTCAACTTCATGATGTACTTGGCTATTTTCTTTACAAGTAGATGGACACTATAGAGAATAATTACATTCATACTCTAGCGTTCCACCATATTTTGAAAATAGTATCCTAACCCCTTTAAACATATATTTTCATTGAAAAAACATAAAATAATTTGTTCTAGCCTATGTAGAAATAACATATTTAAAATCCCGCCATTTAACATCCTCCAAATAATCATAAGATGTTCATCTGTCTGCATGGTGACACCGGAAATGGCAAGATCACTTCATTTCAATTCCAGCTGCATAGCATCAGTTCGTATTTAGTAAAAGGTAAAACTTGTTAGTAGCGATTTGTAACAGAAATTAGATCTACAACACATGAAATTCAATATACAAAGTTTTCCTGGTTCGCATATCGGGGCTTAACATATTTCCATTTCGATACAAATATACCACAAAGATTAGTTTACATTGAGTTAGTTCGTAATAAGTTAGTATTTGTTAGGTAAGCTGATATAGAAGTTCCATGGTTAGCTTACGATGCAATATTACACATTTAGGTTAGTTCATACGTTAGTTTATATTTCTTCGGTCAGTCCCAAACATGGTTTCAGTTCAGCTATTGCATCCAATGTCTGACCTACTACCCATATCAATTTCTCGTGTCGTATATTTGATACAGAATTTTAATTAAATGTTAGGGAAAGGGTTGATTTATTATTATTATTGTTTTTATGTAAATTTACTTCGACGTGTTTAGCATTCGAGAGTTAGTGAGTTCAATCCCAGCGGTCGACCATCCTGACTGAGTTTTTTCCAGTTTTTTCCGGAGTCACACCAGACAAATACGGGATAGCACCTTAAACTTAGGCCCTAGCCTACACCTTCCTGCATCCTTTCCCCTCTCCTATTCCGACCTGAGAATTAAACGCCTAAAGGCTATAAATAAAATTCAATTCAATTATTTCGACATGTAAAAATTCTATAGTCTATGGCCTCTGTGCATCATCTAAGAAGAAAGATACTTTTTTCTTTTTTTAGACAGCCCTCTTAACATCTGTTACTTAATGTACGACTGGAAAAATATATACAACTAGTGTAAATTATGTGACACCTCTTACATTCGCGAAAATCGTTGGGGAAACTCTGGTATAAAACCTATATGAAATATACATAATTATCCTACCCGTTGGAAGGATATTATTACGGTTGGTGTAGAGAAACGGTCTCTAAACCTAGATTGCAACACTGTCTCTATATATCCCTAATGTATTTTTGCCTTGCACGAGATTGCAACACTGCTCCTACAAATTCAAACCTCAGAGAGTTTAAACTTTCAGACGAGAAGGTTCATAACCAGTTTAAGAGTTCTACCCGTGCGTATTTTTTATTTTCGTTTTGTTCATTTTTGAAAGAGCTTCATTATTTTAGATTTGGATATTCACAAAGACCAAATGATTTCAACAATGAACAAAAAAAGAAAAGAACAAAATTGGTGCGGATTGAACTGTTGATATGGTTATATGAATTTTCTTCTCTTAAAGCCTTTGAGAGATAGCTGTTCCTTTCTTAACGAAAACTAGTTTGATCTTACCGAGGTGTTATTGCGGCGATGAACCTGCAGGTTCCGTTACCCAAAGGGTTAGTTATAGTAGAAGGATTTGTTGACATAAAATTCAAGTTTGCAACGCGTCTTCCAAAACTGTGACCATGTGCTCCTTTTATCCAGACTATTGTGACTTTGACACTTTCCACATTGCGAGGTAAAGGCCGCCGATTCCAAAAATAAATAAGTGAAGAAATAAAAAAAAAAAAGTGAGACAGAGAAGTTTTAGATTTACATTATTTGTCTTCTCTCCTATCAGACTGAAGGCTGTCTCCCAGCACGTGGTATGAAGGACCGTTCTTTATTTAGTGACGATAGTCTACACATATCAACTGATGTACCTAACAACATTGTCCACCCACGAGCCACGACAGTTACCTTCTTCTTCCCGTCTTTCGCCTTGTTTCTCTTCTTTTCTTAAAAATAAAATAAAATAGAGGAGAGAATTTGAGTAGTGAATCACTCACTGCCCGACATGAATGAACAAAACCCGCCCATTGTTCTAATCCTTTCATGGATGCTTTAAGCAAAAAGAAGCACCACCTCTTATTCGGAAAATAAGTTCCCTTTTTTTTTTTGTCTTATTTGATGTCCTTCTTTGATCCCTAAACGAATCCTTACTGAGACTGCTTTAGTAGTGAAAAACAATTTCTTTTTCTCTGTCTAAAGATTGGTTTGATAGGCAAAGGAACTTGAAACATCTGTTTTGTGGTGATGTGTTCAAGGACAGTATTTCAAACACTGAGAATGGGATACTGTGTAATTATAACTATTCAGAGCAAGTTTTTTTTTTTCGCTTTGATTTAGATATGATACGCGTGTAATTTGTGTTTACATATTGAATAAAAATTTTTAGATAAAAATAAGTTGTTTTTTCTTAATATAATATATAGTTTTGCTTGATTAGTTTCCCAATAGATGGCTCTGTTTCAATCCTGAAATTACAGAACCTGGATTCTACAGTCTTGATTAACGGAAGCAGAATAAATTCACGAACATTTTTTTAATTTCCAATACCATGTAATATGTGTATAATATCCATATTAAGGTACATCGAAAGTAAATTGTTGAGCCGTCAAAGAATACAGTTTGAGTGATTCCGTATCGAAGAAAATACCTCGAGTGATTGCCTTAAGAAAAAAGAACAACAAAATAATCATTCGAACATGTTTAGTAATTATTGCATTAATCATTCGGATATTGAATCATTTCCGAAATATTATAAGCATATTTATCAGAATAATTTCTTTGATATGTATGAAAAGGAATGTTTTTCAAGTGTATTGCGATCACCGTAAGTTTAAAGCTATTCAAAAGTCAGCAGAGAGGCTAAAAACACCAGAAGAAACGTCTCTAGGACATGAAAAGATAGCAAAACGGTGTAAAAGTACACTCAAATTGATAGAAAATTGTCGATGGATTTTTTTTTAAGTCCAATAAAATCCAAGAAGTTGGAAACACTGAACGTAGCAACCTGAATAAATTAAATTTTTATATTGCTTCAGTGTTACCAGACTGCGTAACATTTATAAAATTACGAAAATTTTCTCATCGGTTGTTTTTCGTGAATCACAGTGTACATAACCGAGTAGTAAGCCAAGGCTATGAATTCAAATTCCACCCGGAGTATGCGAATTTTAACAAGCATTACCTTCCTATACTCGTGACGGACCGAAGCAACAAGTTATTAAAATGACCCACACAAAATAAGTTTACAAAAAATGCTTTTAGAAAGTCGATTTAAAAAAAAGTCGAATAAATGATAATTTATTAATTAGAGCATAATTACAAAGCTTCCAAATCAAGGGCTTTCATTAAGAGGCTCCTTGCTCCAATCCCCACCACCCATTTTTAACATTTTCCCAAATATTTCAAAAACTAAGAGTACTATTAAAAATGTAAGCGAATAGCGCATTAGAACTTACAAATTACTATGAAATACAATGGACAGCGATCTCGAAATCTTGTCGATTGATGAGTGCTGAGACATCAATTAAATAATGAAGTCATAATATTTGAAAACGTATCACTCATCAATGGACAAAATCTCGAGATCGCTATCCATTGTATTTCATAGTAATTTTTAAATTCTAGTACGCTATGAACTTACATTTTTGATAGAAACGGTAATCTTAGTTTTTTTTTTAATATTTTGAAAAATGTTAAAAATGAGGGGGGGGGGGAGTTGGAGCGAGGAGCCCTCTTAAATACTGAAAACAAAAGGCATCAGTTGTTTTACAAGTTTGATTCTTTACGTCCGTTTTTAAGTAATTGGGGATAAATTTAAATATTGAGTTTACAGAATACTTTTAACTTACAAGTAACGCTATTTCAAGTGTACACTCAGATCTAGAAGAGATATACATATTTAAAATCAGCATAAGAAGCTGAGTTTCTGTGTAAAATTTCAGATGCCATTGGCCAATGGTTGAAGATAAATTGTTGATACAATAG
The DNA here is from genome assembly GCA_022664845.1 of Lepisma saccharinum. Lineage (NCBI taxonomy): Eukaryota > Metazoa > Arthropoda > Insecta > Zygentoma > Lepismatidae > Lepisma > Lepisma saccharinum. Next base: position 42,657 of record JAGDQP010010094.1, read on the forward strand.
TCAGATTCTTCTCTGTGAACAGTTATATAAAAGTGTTGAAATGCCATTATATTTTTTAATTGCTGAAAGAAATGGAAAACAAATACATAGTAATGGGTACTGGGTGGAAGGCGCTTCCTTGTGTAGAATATATTCTTCATGGCAGCCATCTTGAAGCCCGCCATATTGAATCTCGCTTGATTTTCTTAAATGGGAATGGGGTCGTGTAATATGTCATTCTGGGCTGGAATTTTACGAGAAATACGTTCCTGAAATTAGTTTTGCTGCAAATGTAATAATATGAGAGATAAGAGTATGTGACGCTAGCCTAGAAACACCTATTTCGCCTTGAAATGACGACGGAAATGAAACTCAAATGCGTACAAATCCATATCGATAGGGCACAAAGCTCAGGAACAATTTGTATGCATTTTGTTTCATTTCCGTCTTTATTTTGAGAAGAAATGGATGTTTGTAAGCGATTGTATTTACCCCATGCTAGCGTCACATACTCTTATCTCTCACAATATTGCATTTACGGCAAAACTAACTTCAGAAATGCATTTCTCGTAAAATTCTAGACCAGAATGACCTATTATATGACCCCCTTCCTATTTAAGAAAATCAAACGAGATTCAATATGGCGGACTTCAAGATGGCGATCATGATGAATATACCTTCCACAAGGAAGCGGCTTTCATCCAGTACCCATTACTATGTGTTTGCTTTCGATTCCTTTCAGCAATTAAAAAATATAATGGTATTTCAATACTTTTAAATCATTATTCACAGAGAAGAATCTGACTATTATATCAAAAATTTCTCTGCAACCATTGGCCAATGGCACCTAATATTTTACGCAAAAACTCATTTTTTTAATGCTGATTTTAAATATGGATATCCCTTCTAGATCTGAGTGTCCACTTGAAATAGTGTTACTTAGACAATTTTAGCACACGATCATCGAATTATAAAAACGTATATGATTATGGGAAACGAAACGTCCTAGCTACTTCCTATAGTAATAATAGGATCACTAAACGTCTAAAGAATTGGGGCTTAAAAATTTCAATTTGGTCCAGCAGCAACTTCGTGAGAATGAAAGGTGTTACTAATTAATTTCTTAACCTCAAAATGTAGCCGAAGGTTTGTAATTTACAAAATTATTATTTTTTCTGGTTTCATATATTGGGTTGGTGCGAATAAAATGTCTGTACCTGGTGGGTCATGTCCATACGTCTAAAAATGAAAACGATGTTAACTGTTTAATCAAAGTAGTCGCCGTCTGCAGGCACAAACTGTTGTCATATTTCAGTCAATGATTAGATACATACCGTGGCTAAAGAAGTCTACAGTCTGCGATGCGAAGAAATTCTCAACTGTATATTGAACCGCCCGATCATAAGGAAAGGTCTTCCCTGTCAGGAAGTGATCGAGATACTGGAAGAGGTGATACATCGGGGGAATATTATGGGTTTCATACTGCAACTCATGGAGAGCCTGTACCGTTCTTTGCGCGACATGTGGGCGGGCATTGTCATGCAACGTGAGGACACCATGCCTGTTGACAGTTGCTGGATGCTTGTGGACAAGTTGGAAGTGGATTTCATGGAGTTCAGAACTGTAACGATCTGCAGTGATAGTTTCACCTCGCCTGAGAAAGACATGATGGATCACTCCCACCATATACCACCATACCAGCAACAACACCTTCCGTGGGTGCAGAGGTGGTTTAGGACACCGTTTATCGCGATCCACTCACGTCCTGGCCGTTTACGATTGTCACAGCAGATCCATTTTTCATCTGAAATGACGATCCGATGCAGAAAACCTTCTCGCTTATTCCTTACACGCAGAGAAATGCACACCTCCAGACGGCAGCGACTCTTGTTGGCAGGTGTCAACTCGTGTTGCACCCATGAGCCCAACTTTTTTCACCTTACCGATCGTATGTAGCTGCTGACGGACAGTGGGATGCCTAACTCGTCTGCAAATTGCACGAGCACTTTTCCGAGGGTCTGCTTCCACTGTGTTTCTGGGCAGCTCATCCGAACATGATGTTGGTCAGTGACCATGGAGCTCATTTTGCAATGTTGTGCCACCAGAATGAAATTTGACAAACCAACGGCGAATAGCGCGTTCATTCGCCATTCCTGTCCCAAATGCGCTGTTAATGTTTTTTTTTTTTTTTTTTTTTGCGCCTAGATGTGCAGAGTGTCCCAGTTTGAATTTAGAAAAATCACTGGCAATTGTGTGTTCTCCCTTGTACTTACATACACCCCTGGTCAACAACATATTACCTCCTGACTGTCTGGGTACCTAAGTCTGTTTACTGGACGTATAAGAATTTGGTGCGTTAGACGTGTGACGTCAGTCTATCCCTGTGTTGTATTACTGAAGTGCGTTTCCCACCAGGCGTCAAAACGGTCATTTCATTCACACCAACCCAATAGTTTTCGACAAGAGTTTTGAAACTTTTGAGATTTTGTAATCTTTTTTTTTTTTTTAAGGCAATGAACGCTTCTAAGCAACACATATTTCTTTGGATGTCACAGGCTACTGCATAATACTATTTCACAGCGGTTTCCAATCTATGGGCCGCGGAACGATGAATCAATTCTAAAAAATATATTAATATTTTTATCTGTTGCAAAAATATAATGAACACACGTTACTACTTCGAAAAAAAAAAACAGTATGAAAAAATATAAATAAGTAACTACATGAAAATACAGTGTTGTTGTGAACGACAGCAACTGCCAGCGATTGGGTCTTGTTGATAAATACCATTTTTACAATTACAAAGCTCTCAACCTATTGAGGGGGTGCATTGATATAAACCAGCGTTACTAAAATTTACTATATTTATCGAAAAATCAAGGAAATTGCATTGACTTTTAAGATTGTTTTAAATTAACGTTATGAAACCTGTCTATATCTGACAGTGATTATTTTTTATTTAGAATACATTTAAATAAATATACATTATGTTAACTCATTATTCATTATTATAAGCTTAATGATTGTATTGAAACTAATGCGCATTTCAATTTAAAAACATTTCATTTATGTTTAAAAATGTGATTTTTTGTAATACAGTCATCAATAAATGCATTTTTGTTTCTTAAATATTAAAAGAAAGATTTATTTTATTATTATTATTCTTATTATTGCACTTTCACGTTATAATTACCAATCACAGTCTTTTCATGTGTATGCTTTGAACGAAAGTTCGTCTTTTCGACAGGATAAATTATATAGAAAGTTACTTACGTATTAGGAGGATCTCGACAATTTTTTCTAACTTTAAGGTGGGTCCTGTAACAACAAAATTTGGGAACCGCTGCTATATCATATTAAATTGGGGAGATTGTTACAAGGATATTATTTTATTAAACTCTTAACTTTTGTGCTTTTACCGGAGCTAGCAGCGCCCTCATTGTTAGTCTCTTACATACTAAGTACATCGTCACAAGTAGGGTTGTGAGGGAAGCAAATGGATTCTGTTGGGATAAATCGGAAATGTGAAAAGAGAAATTTCCCCAAAAATCGTCGATACGAGAAATCTTCGGGATTTCCTGAGAACCTGGAGATTACCGATTCGAGACATTCAGAGGTCTCGATAACTCCCGAAAATCCCCGATTAAAGGCTTCTCTAAAATCGATATTAGAAATATCGAAACTATAGATCCGAACGGGAATCTTTTTCCCAAGATTCTGTCTGCGAGAGTTTGTATACCCGCACGTACACCCCCCTACTAACAAAGTATGAAAACAGACACAGATGTGCAATCAGTATCAGAGAAAGAAATGTCCTGTGAGAAAATCAACAGTCCCATCATAGAGCAATTTTATCACACGCTGGTGTAAACAAATAGCATTGATCTGACGTCAGAAGCAACCTTTAGACAATATAAAAAAAGAAAGAAGTATTGTATTGGCTAAAGATGAAAAATGAAAAAAAAAAAACACTTGGAAACTTTCAAAATGGGAGGGTGTAAGTGGAGTTTCGCACGGTTTCTATCCATATTTCACCGAAGAAAAAAGTTGTGGGGGTGTTGTCGAGAATTTGGGGGTGACACCCCCACAGATTGAGGATCTGGAAGAATCACTGCTTATCCTTGAATATTTTCAAAGTTGTCAGTAACTGAAAGACCACAGAAAGGAACATCAGCATTCATCTCGGGTCACGGACACAATACACTCACGCAAGTATCACAACACATGCGTATTCACACAAATAAGTCATCTTTATAAAGAAACCAAAATTCTTAAAAACAAAAATAACATAACGGTTTATGTATGTCTAGTCAATATTTTGGACACTATAATATTGTCGCAAGCCGACAAAGTGTTCATACTATTTCACCTTGAGATGAAAGGCGGCCAATGCTTTCCGTTGTTGTTCCTCGGCCTTTGAAAACCGAGGATTTGAGTTAGTACAGGTCATGGTTGGCTATATAATCTGTTAATGGTATCTTTTAACGTTAAATTCCGTTGCCTAGAAAACACCATTTTGACCTTCGCCATGGCAATGGACTCGGTTGGGAATCTCCAAAATTTATGCATCGTGGGATTCCTATATATTCACTTCTTTATTACTGTATATTCTTCTCACGTTCCGTTTTACCTTCGCGTTTTCTTTACAGTACACTATAAAAAAAATAATACACTTATTTTAAATTTTTGTACACTCACTTTCATTGAAACTGACTGATGACAAAAATTTAAAGTCCAAAACATTGATGATTTAGCAACATGGCGGTAGATGCAGTGTGGGGTCCACTCTCGCGCAGGCGCAGTACTCCTTGAACCATAAAGAACACTGACAAGCCACTCCTTTGGAACTACTAGCGTAGCCTAATGGTTAACGTATCGGAAAATTGATCCGGATTAGCATGGTTATATTTATACACTTTTTAAAAAGAGAAAAGTAACTTTTTTTCTTTTTTTAATGTATTATACGCATATGGAAATTTAATAAAATTAGTGACTGTTGGTTAGGTTAGATTAGAAAAGTCAGGTTAGGTGTTGTTGTTTTTATATTGCACACGCATGTGTTAAAACCTGAGTTAAACTCTAGAGCATATACTACTTTATACATGATTTAGGGAAACAGAGATTATTAAGTAAGTTATCGGCTAGCGCCTAGTTGTAATAGCCCTGATACCAGCGTGATCTTAGTTCAAACTTGTTGCAAGCTTACTATGTCAAGTGTAAAAACTTGCGTCAAACTTGGCATGTCAAGTCTAAAGGTTGAATCATACTTACTAGTTGGCACCTGACAAGCTTGCTGCATGTTTGCCATATCAAGCTTGTTTAAGTGCCAAATATTCCTGCCATGACACTAGCTGCCAAGTATATTAACATAACTGTCTACCCTCAGCTTGAACCAAACTGTCAACTTAGTACGGTCAATTTCAAACTTAAATCAAGCTTGTAACATCTATCGTAACTACACAAGCGAAAATCAACTTAGAATCAAGCTTGCCGTAAGCTTGCTTGCTATGTGAGAACATGGAGCATTCATTTTAAAATTATATCAGCTGTTGTTTCGGTTTTCTCATAGTATGCAGCTTATTGAACTTGTAGGTGAACGTGGGCCGCGGTGGCTTAATGGTAGAGGTCTCATCTCTTATGCTTGGGGTCGTCGGTTCGATCCCTGCTCGTAACAAGTGTTGGACAACTTTGAATTTTCCTTTCTGAAGTTGAACTTTGAATTTTTGAATTCGATTTATGGTCTTTATGCAAGAATGGCTGAGGCCAGAATAGGGGTAGGAAGGAAATTAGCCAAGGCCTAGTTTCAAAAGTACCATCCCGGTATTAGTCTGTGACGGAGAGATAACACATGGAAAAACCTCACTCTAGATGGCCGACCGTTTTTGAACAAAAACCCAAGATCTTCCATATACAAAGTCAAACGGTCTAAAAACTAAGCTGGGGCTGCTCGGTGTATAGCTTGTGTGTAACGGTGCGAGAAAAAAATAACTCTATAAGGAATGTTGAAATAGTGATTAGATAAAAAAAAAAAAAAAACGTATTTACGTGAAGCGGTCAAAAGTTGATACGATATTTTTGTTCTATTGATATGCACATCTGTGAGATAGCGCATTTTGGCATTTACTGTTCACTTGCGCTAACAATGTTTACTGATAACAATGTGCGACTTGCCACTATAACTTTTGTTTACAATATTTTTGAAGTATATACACTTTAGAACATTGTTATCCGGCTTAAAGGTCGAACGGTCAGAAACTTGGTATGTCTGTACTAGTATCTACTGAAAATTCGGGCATTTATTTCTGTACATCGTGGTGTTGGGCCACATTTGGGCCATAACAAAATTGCAGGAGTCGTCATTTTTTTTGTGTCCGGCTTAAGGTCATACCATAAACTTATTTTCTTTATTTAATTATTTAATCTATAAAATAATTGCATTTAAAGCTGTGATAAACTTTCTATGTGGCCTACGTTTTTTTCCAAATGGTTTGCACACGCTCATTCTGCTCATGTGGTCTCAGCCATATGCAAAGGTTCAAAGTTAATCCTTCTACTAAATTCAAATCTTTGTCTTATAATATGTTACGAAGTTAGGAGTTTATGGGAGAAATAGCTATAGGTATGCATGACTGGTTTATATAATATTCTCTATCTGAGTAAGCAACTTGTTTTTATTCAATTTTGTTTCAAACGTTCCGTGAATTTATAAGCACCGAGTAATGTCTTAAGTTTGAATTAGAATCTCTGAGTCAAAAAATCACTGAGAACTTGGAATATAAATGAATGGTTAGATTGGTAACTTTATAATCTGATTGAACGACTTGATGTTTAATGTTGTAAACTCTCTGATAATTTAGTTAAACTATTTTCGATGGAAATTTGCAAATTTAATATCTGTGTCCTTGAAGATATACGGATTTACGTCCCTCATAAACGTCGTTATAGTGAGGGAGAATCCAATAACTTGATCAACAAGGGTATAACTTTCCAAGAAAATCCGTCTACCCTTATAGAAAATAACGATTCCTATAATATACGTGAGGGCGTAATTATATTATCCAAGGAAATTTACGAAAAGTATCCTTTTCCTTTCGCCATTTTTGTCTCGAAGAGGTGATGATGTGAAATCGATATTAGAAAACACATTTTGCAACGGTTTTTGCTGCAATCATCGAGGTATCTCATGTGTGTAAAACACCAGGGAATGATAGAGATGATAGGGGTTCGTGAAGGCGATGAGCTAAATATTCCCTTACCAGATGAGGAAGAAAAACGAATCTCTCTCTCACACACACAGAAAGAGAGAGAGGTTATTAAGACTGACTAAATTTCTTTTCATCCACAACTTCCCCCCATCTTTCAGCTCTGAACTCTTCTTAATCTACTTAAGTCTTCTGGTTGAGTTTTCCCTTCCCGGAAAGCAATTTACAAAATTAGTTCTTACAGTGGATGGAACGCCAAGCCAGGAAGATTCTACACCGATGTCATTAACAGAGGGCGATGCAGCTCTGAATAGGGGATTTGGTTTTGGTTCTTAAGAGGCGGTGATTCTCACCCATCCTTTTCTAACTTCCTTCTTTCATTTATTTTTTCCTCAGCATCGATTATAATCAGCGATGTCTACATCTCTCATTAACACCACCAATAACTATCTTCTTCGATCCACTCCCATTCTCTGTCTCTGGGGTGGGGTGAGGGGAATTCTCCTTATTTCGATGATGACCATATTTGGAAGAAGAACTGAAATAAATGGTACTTATACAATCCTCAGAGGCTATTCTCTACGAACAGGGCTTTAGTAACGGCATACACATTGTACTAGCTTTCCCCCAAGCTGCTTATTTTGTATAACACACAATAATAGTTCTGCGAATCTAGGGGTTTGAGCTACATTGTTCTCAAAACGAGAGAACCCGGAAAGTATCAGAGAAATTCGTTGAAAATTAGACCAGCTGTCCTTGGTTGGTTGGGAGGAACGGTTGAACACCCAAAACAATAAGTCTACGAAAGAATTATATAAAACTCATGTGGTTGCTACAATACATATTCTGTAAGAGATGATGATGTTAATTATGAAACTTCAAGAATGTTTTTTCAGCAAGCAATATTGATACTTATTAAATATTACAAGGATATGCTCGTACTTCCTAATTTACTATGCGTTCTTCCTCAAGGGAATTTTCCCTTAGAGTTCTTACTAGTAATCTTCCTGGTCATTTCTTTTATTATTGTGTAGTGACTTTCAGTACCGACTCATTTTCCTGCTCACGTACCAGTTTCAGTTGATAGATAGATGGTAGTTAATTATTTAGATTGATATCATCTCGGTAATCTTCTTTTCTCTCGTTCACCTTATCTGCGGTGTCCTCTCTCAGTCATCTGATCGCTCACCATTGTTCATTTGGCAAATCGGAAAGTCTTTGCCCCTATATTTTGTTTTTCAGCCAAAATAATAAACATACGGGAAAAACACAATATATAGGAATTATTCTATGTATTTTTCATTATTTCTCCATATCACGACCGTTCAGGCATTTGTCCAGTCTCACCACTAGTTTGAGATGCCGTTGTTTTAGAATTCGGCCGGTTGCTCATGGAACCACCGTCGCCATTTTTGAACTCACAACACCATTATCGCACACTCTCAAAGTAAGACACTAGTTCCCGTGTCAATGTTAGTGTCCCATACTTTATGGAGTTCAATGGGCGTTCGACCCTTGCTCCATAGATGACGAATGGAACGCTCATTCGACGTGGACGTATCGAGGACTACAACCATTTTTGCCAACTGGCAGTGGCGCCGTGCCGCGGAGCAGCCGAGAGTTAACGCTGGTCCGTTCAAAGAAATGCCATTGCTTCGAATATGTGCCTCAATTACTGAATCACAAATATTTTAGCCGAAAAAAATAGGGGCAAAGACTTTTCGATTTGCCCTTGTATATTGGTTTGAACCATAACCCAGTCATCCTAGTACTCTAAACCACTTTTGTAAAACATACATACACATAGATAGATAGACAGACATTTCCGAATGGCCTTCCTAAGGCCACTATCACGACCGTTACTTTTGGCGCGTGGCCATTTGCGAACATAAAATGGCGTTTACAGGACAGACATTGATTGGTCTTTGTGGAACCCTATACATAAGTAGAGATTTATATTGCTGTGTTTCCAAGATACAGCTGCTATCATTCAGTTCTGAGTGTAATATCCCTAGTCTAGAACATCCGTGATACGACTAAACATTTATTTTGCCAGCATGAGAGACCATCATTTTATATGATAATTTTATGAGTAAGAGAGCAATTGATTTCAAAGATACCGTAACGATTCACCTTCATCAAATTATAACAATGACTGTGCTGAACAGAAAAGCCACTTTCGCATATAAAATAAAATTAAATATGTTTTCCAATTAGCTGAAAATTTCAAGAGAATATTCCGATAAAGTAAAAATGTTCTGAGGACGGAAAGGTGGTCTTTTAGTTGATATGATACTTAATTCTTATTGATATGTTAAATGCTAATGCAAGTTGACAGGTCGCAATGTAAAATGTGGAACTTCCACGACAGACAGACGTTCTTGTTATGCAAACCAGGATTGGTTACTCAATGATTCTCCCCCATCTTCCCTACCCTTTATTGTAGAGCAAGTAGGACATGACCTTAATTTTCATCTTCTATATTCTATTGCTTTTTAAATGCTGTGATATCTTCTTCTTTTTTTTGCAAAGGTCTAAATTTCCTCTTCGGTTGCAACTTAATTGTTTTATCTTAGGAAAATAAACCCTTTCGTGCTAGCGTTTTGTGGCATTTCCAAGCAGAATTCGGAGCGTCAGTTGAGAGGGAAAATGTCAACATGACATTCCATTATAATTTTATTTAACTTCTCTTCTCTCCTCCTCTATTCTCTTCTCTCTCTCTCTCCCTCTCCCTCTCCTTCTCTATATGGCTGTCTGTCTCTCCAAGCATTAATCCTATCAAGACAGACTGGACATGTAATTCAAGTATTTTAAACAAGACAAATAAAAAAACAGAAACGACCAGATGTATATTTGGAACAAGTACCAAAAATGGACACTTTAACAACCTGGATTAAGTTGTGTTGCCTGGTTCTGTTTTAAGAAGTATCTCTTATTGTCGCTTTGAAGACGCTTTCTTTAACAAATGAACTACGATTCTGATTGTCTACATTGTTGAACACGATGTTATTAAAACATGTTTAAAAAAAAAAATATATAATGTTGGTCACAAATTGAACGTGAAATCTTCACACCGAAAACACAAAGGAAAAAAAAAACGTTCCTTTGAAAAAATAATCGAATCACATGCGCATGTACCCAAATAATAAGCGGCGACATAGCCTATCTCTGCAAATAATGATACACAATGTATTGCCTAAACAAATTACAATCCAATGCGAAACTTAGAGGGAATCTCTGTGCTTACCTATTGCCCAAAAATTCCTTGACAATGAAGCTCGTTTATGCGGGACTCCTTCAATCATAAATTTTTTGCTCAAATGGATGTATTGGATACAATTTTTGCTTGTGATTTGTTAAGCCGACAGACACATCATTATTTGTCTAGATATGACGTCATTAGCGACGATAACACTCCATATTTACATGACTATACCTCCAAAAATTACGCGTACCTGTATCGAAAGTTTTTCAAACTATATATTTTTTTTTATTTTGGTGTCAAGAGTTTATCCTTCAATTTAAAATCCTCATTTTTAAACACCCTGTTTATAGAGGAAGTCATATGTAATGTACACTGAGCTTCAGATAAAATGGACGCATATTAGTTCAATATTTTCTTTGAATCTTAGTGTACAAAATATTTGCTTAAAAGCTTTATTACTTTACATACATAAACGCATTGATGTTACTAGTACTGTTACAGCAAAATGCTCAACGTGCTGAACGTGGAGGTACGTCTGAGATCAGCTAATTACTACACTTGTTGGCCTGTCGGAGTTACAAATTATTCATCCTGCAGTTACGTCCTGTTCAGCAACATATTAAGGAGGTGGTTTCGGGGAGTCCGGACCTCCTCTCCCCTAAAAAAAAATCGGAGTTTTATGGGAAAATAGTATAACTTCAAACTTCTGGATACGTGCCTGGTCCTGTTACGTGTTTGACATCAAGAGTTTAGAAGAACCGCTGCCGATAGGATATCCAGACGTTCAAGAAACCAAAATGAAAATGCTCCACCATTATGACAAAGTAATAGTAGTGTCATGTGCGTCATACCAACCCATCACAGACGGTTTTACTTGCTTGTGACCAATCAAAATGTTTGCGCATAGCGTCCTGAAACCCTGGCTCCCGACCGCAGTTGCGAGTTCAAATCGTTTCGTCATTTTTTTTTTTTTTTTTTTTGCACGTGTTGCCTGTTTTGGGCATGTGTCATGTCTACACCACACTTAAAAAAAACTAATGGGAGTTTGATAAAATTTCAATCTATCTTTTACAGTTGTTAATAAGTAACAATTGAATTTAAAACTATTTAGTTTTAAATACTCACAAAAATAAAAAATCTGGTAAAGCTGTTGGATATTTTCTATATTTTCTTTTGTTTCTATCACAGAGCAGAAAACGCATTCGTTTATTACGAGGATTGTTCAATAAGTCCCTAGAAAAAGATAGAAACACAAATTATTTCAGGTAGACTTTTTTTTTTCAACATAATCTCCTTTTAGCTGGATACATTTTTTCCAGTATTTCTCCAACTTCCTTAAGCCGTCCAAAAAGTAAGATTTCGGAAGGTCCTCAAAATAGGCATCTGTTCGACGTTAATCTTTTCCGGCCGAGCTATGTTTTCAAGTTTGGAAATTAAATAATGTCACTCGGGGCCAAATCTGGTGAATACGGTGCCCATCTTGATGAAGATTTTTTTCACACAGAATTTTTCGTGAAAAATTGAAAACCACTGTAATATGCCTGTGGCCTCAACTATTTCGCACACTTTGATTCGTCGATCACTCAAAACCATATCGTGGATTTTTTGTCAATCATTTCGGATGAAGTCACTTCCACTGGACGTCCCGAACGATGTTTATCATTTATGGATGTACGACCACGTTAAAACTCATTTACCGAATTGTAAACAGTCGCAAACACAGTAGCAGATATGTCATGGACTTCATCTAACGCGGCTTTGATCTCTTTCGGTGTTAAACCTTTTAAATAGAAGTATTTAATCACCACACGAAACTCTTTTCTTTTTCTTTTCTATTTTTCTCTATATAAACAAAAGTTTGTTGCTATGGAAATGAAACCACATGATGGATATAGCTGAAACTTTAATAGCAGTCTAGTGAGAGATTACTAAAGCTAGGACTTTTATGTAATTACATATTCCATTTGCAGTTATGCAGGACACTAGAAAGTAGAAATGTTCATGAATTGTAACACTAGCATCATTATATGTGAATTTTATTTTACATATTTGGTGTTGATTTTACATAAACTTTTTCCAATTTTCTTTCTAAACTTTGCTTTTCGACTACCTTGAAAAATGTCCCACGGGGCAGAGAGGGATTCAAGATTGTCAGTATATCCAGGGTGTTGGAAAACAATATTGACAAAGCCACGTCATTAGATTCCTTACATGAATATAAGAAAAAAAAAAGTACAAGCCATCTGGGGTGCACAAATGCTCTGTTTGGGCTCTATAGGGAACGTAGGTTTGGGAAAATGAACTTTAGAGCTCATTGCATGAAACTTGCGATGTGGAAAGGTCGTTTTTAGCATACAAGACGGCAATCTGATCGGCATTTTTAGGTCCTTTCTGATCGACGGCAATCTACGGCCGTAGAAAATAATACCTGAAAGTGCATACATGTGTTAGTGAGGTGAATTATTAATCATTTAGATAAACGAAGGTAAATGTTTATCGCTGGAATAAATACGCAATATTTTACGTAGACTACAAAGAAATATGTCAAAATACTATGCATCAAAGTGTTACTGAGTTGAATTATGAAAAGCTTCATTCATTGGATCACCTTTGCGTGTATGAAGATATAAAGGATATCTTTCTACACTTCATTTAGGGCGAACGAACGTGTTGTGTCAGTTTTTATAAAGTTTCATTCATAGCGCTAGAAGCAGTCGGATGAAATGTGAACTATGTCTCTCCGTGAAATAAATCCAGCAGTCGTGGACTCGTGGTGTCGGGGTAGCACCACAAGTCCTAAATTCCAGAAGTCCTAAATTGCACAAGTCCTAAATTTCAGAAGTCCTAAATTTCAGAAGTCCTAAATTGCACAAGTCCTAAAAGACAAGAAGCCAGTTCACTGGAGTTTACAGAAGTCCTAATTTGCAGGAGTCCTAAATTGCAGAAGTCCTGAATTGCACAAGTCCTAAAGTTTAGGACTTGTGAAAGATTTTTTTAGGACTTCTGCAATTCAGGACTTCTGAAATTTAGGACTTATGGACGTTCCCCGTGGTGTCTCCTCTTTGCCGCTATGCTTCGTCTGATAGTTCAAGTTCGTGAATCCGTGGCGCTGCAGTCGAATGTTTCTTTTATCTCAAATTTCCAATAAAATGATTGCTTATCAGTCTTATCCATCCACGGATCTGAGATTAAGGTTCCTTTTTCCTTGGAAATAGTGTGAATCTCTGACGCTAGATGGCAATGCAATCTCACGTATATACTATGTACAAATTTCAAACATCAATGGAAGACACAGTTTTCATCAAACATCTATGAAACTTCGAACTTAGAATCACTTCACCAATACCTAGGGCAACATATGGGCGATTTTTTTTATTTTCTCTATTATACATTGTTGCAAGGCCTCCATTGTTGGCAAAAAGACAAATTTCGAACATCAACGGAAAGCGTAATTTTGAACGTAGAACTACAAAATTTTCAGCAACTGAGAACTCCACCATTACCTGGGGCAAGGTATGGGCGAAATTTTCGTACTCCCGAAAATGCATTGTTGAGAGACCTCTATTGTTAGGCAAAGAAACAAGATTAAAACAACAGTGGAAAGCGTAATTTTGAACGCAGACTAACGAAAAATTTAACTTACCAACACTCTGTTAACAAATAAGACAAGTAGAGACGAAATATTGATACATCCAAATATACATTGTTGAGAGAGTTTCATTGTTGCAAATAGATATAGACTATGTACAAATTACAAACATCAATAGGAAAGTTAGTTTTCATCAAAGAACTACGAAACTTCGAACTTAGAATCACTCAACCAATACCTAGGGCAACAAAGGGAGATTCTTTATTTTCTGTATTGT
>JAGDQP010010095.1:0-26203 GCA_022664845.1 Lepisma saccharinum
TTAACATTGTTTATGCGCCCTTTTCACGTAGACCGCCTCATATAACCAAAATGTGTCTCTAGTCCAAGGAATGACGTTCCTCGCTGAGCTTATCTTCAGGAGAAAGAGACATAGAAGGTAATATTCAAGATTTCAAGATCTATTTTCAAGGTACCATATCATCATTGATCTGCTGGAACTGAAAATATCTTTTGAGAAACCTCAAAAAGAATAGCCAGAGTGAGCAGGTTTTGAATCTGCACACATTTATTAGTACCGGCCACTACTCAGTGTCATTTCTTAATAGATCGCGGAAGCTGTAGTTTCAGTATGTGAAGTTACGTAAGAAAATTAAAAAGTGTTCCCAATAAAAATGGATACGAAGTGACAATTTTAAAAAAATCAAGCAATAAAAATTTAGCGAAGAAATAAACTCTAGATATAATATTATAATTTAGGGCCAAAACTTTAAATATTTTTTTTTCTTCAGAAATCATGTATTTGGCACCTTGTAGTTATGAAATTTTTGAATTAAAATCTGGTTACTTGTACATTTCTTGACTCCAATTGAAGGATGGATAACAAATACAAGACAATAAAAAAAAATACTTTTTGAGATAATGGTTTCTTGGTGACACACTCTCCTGTCAGTAAAATAGTTTATTAAAATAAAAAAAGTCAGAAAATTTCAAAATACAAGAGTCAAATATATGGGAAAAGTATAACAAATCATTAAAAGCGAAATATTTCACAACATCGCTTTTGATACAACTTCATTCTATCTTGCATTACTTCATATAAACATCTTAGATCATTCAGTGTTCTTCTTGTAATCAAGCTATTCAGATTTGACAATTCTATTATGAAATAATTTCCTTTACTCTTAAGGTTTGACTTTATTTTTTAGGTTTGAGCACAAATCATAAGCCAGATTGGAATAGACAGCAGATAAAATTAATATACTGTACTCAAGTTAGAGTTCATAATCCTATGACTCCCAACAGTTTTTGAAATCACATTTTTATGGTGACAATGCAAAATTAGCTTCTCATTGAGTATGATGGATATATGTCTGCGGTTCAATACAAAAAAGTATTAGTTCAGTTTGAATAAATAAACATTAATAGTTATAATTTAAAGCTAGTGATTAGAGCATTGGAGTCATGTCCGCGTGGTCTCGGGCTCAATTCCCGGCTGGAGTCCCACTTTTCGGCATCCACCCAGCGTCGTGAGGGAAACTGGGATGTCAAAAGAATTAAAGACATGACGGCCACTCGGTCGAGAAAGCCCCTGTTCATGGCCAGGTGGCGCGCAGTGTTGACCACGCTGCCGTCACTCAGGTGGACGCAGTTCCACCAACCTTGGACAGACGGCGTTGGGACAGGCTCAGGGCCTATCGGTCTGTAACGCCTATGGTTATTATGGTTATAGTCATAATTTAATATTGTATTGGACCAAATACAGGCAATCCTTGTACTTGGGACCAACTACAATATAATTACTGCAGCAAATATCTTCAGGTAAATATCTTTGAAATATTGTTTTCCGAGTAGGTGTATATAAAATAGTGTTCTTTTGATAAAAGTAGGTGTATCTATAATTTGTATGTGTACAAATTTCAGCTTCTTTTATATTATTCTATTATTTCCAGAACAAAAGTTAGTAAAGTTCATTTTACTTTGTTAGGTTCAAACTTATCAGGATCGAAATCCCGTCTTGCTCGAAGAAGATTGGACGTTTTGTACATAGTTTGCTATTACGCAAGGTGTTAAAGAAAAGACAAATATTCTCTTGTAAAAGTATTCTCTATACAAAGCCATATTCGAAAGCTGATACAGTACTGATACAGTACAGTACACGTTCGGCATTAAAAGACATCTACTGACCTGCAGTAGGGTATGGGTAACCTTCAGTATCATAGCCTACACCGGCAAACACACGCTGCTTCTTTCTTTCAGCTTCAGATTTCTGGCCAAATCCACCTTCTATGCTGTCCGTTATATAAAATGGATGATATCTAGCAGGATTAGTGTCGTCATTGCCTAGAACAGACAAAGCATAATTAACTAATCACGACATAATTACACAGATTACCAGTAAAATGAAGGCCAAATATTTTTATATTGCCTGTATCAAAAAAGTTTGACATCTTGAATTGATTAGTTTATCGAACGTTTATAATTCATGTGAACATGAAAGCTTATATAAGTATAAATAAAAAAAAATACGTAGTTAATAATTCAAATACACATGGACTTAAACACACATATACACACACAGAGTGAGAGAAAAAAGAAAGAAAGGAGAGAGAGAGTAACTGAGTCTAAGGAAGAAAGTGCTGAGCAGTTAAAGTGCAGCAAATGTAACTGAATGAAATATTAAGACGGTTACATTTTTCGTTTCATCTTGTTTCTTTGTTTCAAAATTGAAGGCTTGCATTAAATAATTATATAAATACCATATATAATTTCAAACTATTCTTTTTTTATATAGAACAAGATATCTCGCAGGCTACGAACAATGAATAGATCTACTAAGAAATACGTGTGGACTTTGTTATTCGTTGTACGATTACTACATATGAAGCATAAGGGAATAAAACGGGGAGTGTACAATCTTAGCTATTTTGCAGTGTCTAGCTTCTTCGATTGGCAGAAACTAGAAGTACAAAAATGTCCAATAACGAATTTCAGAACATATATGTGTCCACGTAAGATCAATTTAAATACAGGGGACCCTGAGTCGACTGAACTCAAATTTTCTCAGCCGTTCTGACGTACAGTAGTCGTTGGATTGACAATCAGAAAAGCATATGACGTCATTTTAAGTGCCTCAGTTGGAACGAATGATTGCATCGTGGATTTAAAGTATTAAAACTTTACATTTTCTTAGTGATAAAGTTGGGAATATAAATAGTTTGGTTAGGACAACATTGTTTGCTTGCTTATTAAACAAATGACTGTTTATTAAAATATTAGTAAGTTTGAGTAATCATAACGAAAGAGTTTTAGAAGTGCGATCGTATAATCCAGAGAAATACAGATTTGATTATTTCGTTGATTTATTAAAATGTTCTGAAATAAGGAGATAATGATTCAAGCTATGGCTGCGGATATGTACTTATTATGAATCCAGTACATTATGAAGAAATAAGTGATTGTATGCAAGTTGCGATGATACCTTCAATAAGAATTTATTTTTATGAAATTGAACTTATTTACATTATATAGATATATTTTCAGTTTAGAGTAGACTTCAGATAATATACAAAATATAATTTATCAATAAAGATATACCTTAAGTTAACCTTGTATTAAATATTATAATCTTCTGTATTAGATAGTATGTGATAATATACTTACAGAATGCATATAACAAACGTGATAACAATAGAAAGATATACACTTTTTAATTTTAGTTCACTTGGTATGAAACAAAATATCTAGTAGAAAATTCTTTTTTAAAATAACGTTCTTGTAATTGCTTTAAGGGTTTAATATACTAATTAAATTGAGATTTCTAAAGAGTTTGTTTTCTCTGGTTATATTTTGGTATTTTTGAAAACATGGTGTTATGATACAGAGAGAACAAGTTTATTATTCACAGGACTACTTTTGGATTATAGCTTGAAATAGTGAAATTTAATTCAATGAGTGGGTCAATGTCCTGAACATGGCAATGACCTTGATTCAGAGCTCAAGATAAAAATATAGTAGGTGACACAGAAATAGGAAGAGGAGGAAGTTAGTTGATAAAAGAAAGATATAGTTTACGTGAAAAAAGGAAATTAAATCAAATAAATTCAGATATTATCTTACGGTTAATTCACGAATGCTTGTGAATTTGATTTGTTACAGGTAAAAAGAATTCTTTAGCATTGCATTATATAGAATCAAAGTGATTCTAATATTCCCAAACTTAATTTGGAGAATATTATAAAGGATTCTCATTGCTGAACGACCAGATTATGTTTTATTTCAAGTAACAATAACATATTTTAGAGTTGATAATAACTAATGCTAATTATCTATAAAGCAGAACAGAAGGAAGGCTCTATTGCCTATATAGCTTTCTATATATTTGCAAACAGCAAATATCCTCGATATACGAAATAAGCATAATTCAATTCAAACTTTCTAAGGAGAAAGTTGAGTATTCCTAAGTTGGATACATTCATTTCATGCATACTGAACAAGGTTTTACAGAAAGTATAGCACTGTCAAAATTAATGACCTTCGATTAATAGGTCTAAAGAGTAGTCTTAGGAGTTACGATTCGGTAAACGCTTCCCCTCGGTCAGCCACAGATGATGAGTTCCGAGAGGATCCGTTTCATACGTTGATTTTTATTTTATTCCTACCCAGGTTAACAAAATGTAATATCCTGTAATAAAGTTTCTGAAGTTAATTTAAAATAATGAGAAGGAAGACAATTTTTATACTAGCTTTTAAGTTCATGCTTTTCAAGCTTACACATGCTTCTAATTTAAAATTAAGTTTATGGGTTAATGCTTTAATCACAAGTGCGTTAATAAGGGCAGTAAAATACAGTAGATAAAATTGAAATAACTGAGAACTTATCATCCTCTGAGTATAAGACACTTTTACAAAATTTATTAACCGGAATTACGTAGTTTCTTAGCTCTTTTACTCAATTAAGATATTATTTTCATAATTATTTTGTTAGTAAACTGCTACCAGCATTGAAATCATACTTGCATTCCAAAATACTCAATGCATTTATAAATAATTTGAAAGGACAGAAAATCTGATATTAAAAATCAATTATTTTCCATCTATTCCCTTCAGTCAAGATGACATCTTTGTATTCGATTATTGCCAGATTGTTATTCTCACATGTCTCTATTTTTCTTGTAAGCTTCAACTGAATATGTTCTTTAATTCTTGAGTTATCTACTATTTCATAACTTTTTGTCTTACTAGTGCTAAAGAAAACCAGAGTAAAATTTTTAATCTTTCTTTTATGGTAACAACGTTGTTTCAATTTCATTTGTCCTTGCTAGTAATCCTGTATTTAATATACCAGCAAGTTTGTTCCAGAATAGTGACTGAAACCATGTCTTTCAGTAGGTTTCTAGGCTAGATGCTATCTCAAATATGTAAACTTGGCTGAAATCAGTACTGTAGGTAAAATTAACATAAACACTTCACGTGAATTAAATTGTCTGCGTTTCGGAAGTCCTTATATTGAAATGCACGCTAAATTTCGAAAAACTTTAGTGAAAAACAAGGAAATAAATTTCCACAATTGAAGAGTACAGGGGAAAAAAGGGGATGAATGTCCATGAAAGGCGATTTCTCGTAAAATACATTTTAAAATTTAACTTTTCTATTCACTCCCATGTATTTAATATTCTAAAACCTTATAACATGTGGATTATTTGCGCTTTTTGACTGAAACTCTTCTAGCGGTTAGCTGTCATGTTTTAATATTTGTTGCGAGTAAAAAGTTATTTTTTTTTTAAAATCTCTGTACTCTTCAATTCTGTACCCTGTACTCTTCAATAACCATTACAGCGAAATACAATAAGAAAACAGTTATGAGGTGTAATAAGAGAGGATATCACACAGTAAGACGTGCTTAGTTTATGTTTACCATTTTGACGAGACGGAACAGGAATGTTTCAGCTATTCACGAACCGGGGCGTAGTTCCGGTTTGCTCCGGTCCATTTCGAGCTCTGAACAAAATCTAATTGGTAATGAAATGGGTCAAGTTCAGAAATGAAATGAAACAAACTGCACTAACCTCCTTCAACTTTGAAAGTATATGTTTGACCTCTCTCTACATAAATCTCTGGAATCAAAAGATCATTTATGTACCACGCTAGTCCCCACGATGGTTGATCTATAAAAAGGAAAGGAGAAAGTGAGTTAACATATAATATTTATATTATTTAGTTTATTTCTAATGTTGAATATATTTTCTCTATGCAACGTAAGTGTTCATTAACTCATCGCTAACGATTAGAAACTCTCAGCAGATGGTCAACAATAATGTTTGTGTAACTGTTAACTATTCAGCTTTACTACTGATTCAAGCGAGCTCTAGTTCCACAATATTCCAAGATTCAGCACCACCAACCTACACATTTTGCAGGCGAGATGGTTCTATAGCCTCAAGTTATCTTTTCTACACACGAACCCCGTCAGCATGGAACAGGGAAACAGAATCCATCCTGAGAAGCGAAACGATGTCCATCGTCCACAGTCTAATGTCGATATTTTTGGGCTCGCGAGAGGTTCATTGCATAATAATCGACGATTATATAGAAACCCATAGAATTGAGTGACTGCTAGTTGATATGTCGTCTAGCATCAGAAAGAAATGTGTTTAATATCAATGTTGTTTTTTCCCACATAGTTATCAGTCTTGAAAGCCATGCAAGGTCTTTATCTATTATCAGCTGTCAAAGGTCTTCATTTTAACGGTTGCCTGACATCTGTCTGGAATTGTGCTCCTCAATCTAGATTCTAAACCGTTATTTTTTGTGAATTAAATGCAGTGGCTACCTCGGAAATGGAGAACATATTCTTCTTTGCCCTACAGCACGGCCCTACTCGAAGAGCACGTCATTTTCCGTGTCATAACTACAGCGGCCAATAACTAGTCCATTTTAGGTAAAAAGAACAGACGTGTAATTGGGGTACACCCATATCCTTCTGTTATTATTATTCTGTACATGAGAGGCTTAACAGTGGATTTTAGGCCATTTACTAATGTTCTACTAGCTTCTTTGAAGATATTTTCTTCCTATAGATTTCGTGATTTCTTTTTCATTCGCTTGGTCAGAAGTCATGCTTAGAAAATGTTAAATTTCTTTCCCAAAATAATTAATTTTAACCAAAAATGATGATGCTCACTTACAAGGAAATGACTACAGATATAACACACACACATTTGAGAAATTCCACCATTACTAGGTTTTCACCCATGCCGCCTTCAGAATCAGGACCTTCGATAACAAACAGCGTAACAGTCATCTCTCATCACCCCATTTTCCGCATATTTACCCGTTGTAACTTCCCAATATGAAATTGAAGCTACAGAGCTTTCCATTTTACTAAGGGGATCCAGATGAATAGAAAGCAGTTCTAGGCATGGTTCAACAAAAACATATTCAGGAAAGGTTTGAAGAATGGTGGAAGAGTTGTATTTTGTATGGAAATCAATGTAAATCAGGTAAGTTTCAAAAATTTTATTAGCTTCGTCCAGTCTCACTTTGAAAAAGTTTTTATTCTCAGCTTTTTACAGAATAGATCTTCAGACATTACCTCAGTGCTACAAAATGAGAGGGTTAAATGGATATGTTACCAGACACAGTACTCAATCGATTGGGAGCTTATACATCAATCTTCGTGATCGGCAATACTTTTATTCGTGTTTCATCATTCTCGTATTTAACAAGGAAATAATCACATATTTCACACATTGACTTTCAGAAATCTTGATGCTAATTGAAAATCTTTGGAAACTATGAGTACTGTACTAATTGCAACTGTGTTAATGAATTCTGAAAAAATGTGTTTCTAAACATTTCAACAAAATGCAAGAAGTACAAGAAGTCCTAAAATTCGGGCACAGATGTCACTGTAAACATTCGTAATTATATTCTGAGCTCTGACATCTGGGCACAATTACCAATATTGAGGGTAGTAAGTTTCATTGTCGTTTCGCAATTGAGTGCACAATGTTTCCAGAGAACACTGCTTGAAAGTGACCATACTATCCCTAATCTCCTGAAGTTTGCTTATTAGAAACTTGGAATTGTCGTAAAGATAAGCGAACAGGAAACGAGCTCATATTTAAATTCTAAATTGAAAATTATACTTTGTAATGATTTTGCTGATGTTAGTTGCTCGTTGTGTAGGCCTATATTGTATTTTCCCCTTCATTCGCTCGCTATATTTGCAATCATTCCAGTGTGTTGTTGTTTACTATTGTAATAATTTTGTTAATAAGATGCATATGCCATTTACTGAACATTTGTCTTACAACTTTATCCGTATAAATACAAAATCCTTATAAGCAAATTTTCAGGACATGTTCGACGCGACTCATAATTACGCTATATTTAATTTCTGACCGAAGTTCTTCTTGCAGGAGCGACGTTCGTGCTCTTCTCTATAATTTTATCGTAATGCCATGCCGGTCCAGTCTGGCTCACTTTAAACCTTGTTGATAACACTGGCATTTAACCCTAGAATTTTGTGTAAAAGAAATAATTTCAAAATCTAACGTGTAAACAGCTAAGATATTAAGATGTGCTTTCAGAGTGAGACTAGACGAGGAAAAATAAAATTTTGAACTTATATTATTTAAATCTAACTTCCATCCCCTCAAAATAGTCCCCTTTTGCTTAGATCCAGAGATAACACTATTGCTACCATTCTTTAAATGGTTCCTGGACATCTTTTATTGAACCATGCCAAGCATTGCTTACTATTCATGCCCGATCTCCTTAATCATGCAGTTTCAAGGTCATGATTATACATTGACCTTAAGGTTATACCTAAAGACCTTCCAGTTTCAATTTCAATTTGGGAAGTTAAAAGTCACCAGCGGATGAACTTGCATAAATGGAGAATGTGGGACGACCGACACGTTCTGTGGCAAAAATTTTAGCGTTTTGAAGGTGTCATAGGTGAGAACGTTGTCGTGGTAAAGAAGCTAGTTCCGTTACCACTACAATTCCGATATTTTTTTAGGAACGACTTCCTCAAACATCATAGTAAAACTTCGCATAGTACATCTGACCAAGAGAAAAGAGATGTGGGGTGAATTAAATTCTTTTCATTCAATGATGAACTAGCTCTTCACTGCACTTCTGTTCTATTGATTGACAAAGGTTGCCATTCTTAAATCGTAAGTGTCACCGAAACATTGGGTTCACAATGGCTGTGTGGCATTCGCAAGTTTCGACGAAAGCATTTTAAATGTCTTAATAACCTATTTGCTCAGTTTCAGGCAAAATTTTAATTTGGTTCATTATTCACATTTCGAATCATAGCGAAATTACAAAACGGAACAAATACGTGATATCACAAACGCATTTAACACGGGATTCTGTTACATAAAGCACAATGTGACACGTTAGACTAACTCCGAAAGGCCTACGCACTGAATTATGGCTGCGCGAGACGATACCTTGCACTCTTGTCGAGTAGTTGGCTTTTATCATTTTGTAAAATTAAGGTATGCGATTTCTCTCGCGTCCATTTTACTAACTTTTTATATTTAAGTTTTCTTATTGCTCGCCAATGAGCAACTAAATGATAAACAGCAAAATTAATTTCTAAGAATTCATCACGACACAAATCAGGGTGAATGAACACGAAAATACTTTGTTTCATTGGAAAGGAAACCATTAAATAATGCAACAGGAAAGTCTAATCAACAGATGTCCTTTCTATTTAAATTAAAACCATAACCCATTACTGTGGTAAGATTAAATCACGCTTACTCGGAAACCATTAAACAATTACTTGAATAAAGTTTCCTGGAATCTTTAAGAAGCTAACCAGTGAAAATTAAATCCATATCGAACTTATTTTTTAGAGTTAGGTAAAATCTGGAATTCATACTTCCGAAAAAAGGATTTAAGTAATTTAGATCTACGTGTAAAATCATTATTACATACCTGTTATAGCAGTATATCCTCTTTTTCCTCCGGTTGGGCCTATGCGCGCAGAAAATATTGTTTCTCCAGATATTACTGCTGGTACCCATGGTTTCACTGGTGTTTCCTCAGAACCCAAAGATCCAACACAAGTATGATCATCTCTGCTGCTGAAATCTATCCGGATATCATCTGAAAGAAAATAAATTATGCATATTTATCTATGGTAACTCCTACTGTTTGTTTCTAACTATTGTTAACTGAAGTTTCCATAGAAACTCAAATAAGTAAGACATAAAAATTGAACGAATTCATACACGTTTCAATGGACATTTACATAAAATGAAAATTTTACAGACTCCGTATTGTGAATGCAGAAAGGAAATACAAGATGTACAGCACTTACTAATAAATTGTTCATTCTATAAAATAAATCGAGAAACATTACTTAAGGCCTTATACAGATTAAACATTCCTAATGGTCTGTTAGTCCATTAAGCAAGATTGGAAAAAATTACTTGGCTTGAGCAAAAGAACTTCTGCGCCAGAATCAAGAAACCATTGAAACATGGAAAATTGTATTTTTAATAGTCATACTTAAAAGAAATAAGACTAATTTTAGTTGTTAATATTGCTTGCTGGTGTATTACATAGAGTTACATATTAAATTTTACTTAAATATATTTTTACTGTCTTAAATTTCAATAACTCGTAGCTTTATTCGACTCCCATAACATTTGCAAGTAGTGAAGCTTGATTCTATCAGTTGTACTACTACCTTTAGATCTGTAAGTTCAATACTGCAGAGATAATAACAAAATTGAATGAACAATCTGTAGAAGAAAGCATATTTGTTCAGTGTCTGTTGGAAATGTAATAAGTTTCTAAATAGGCCTACAGCAAATATTTTCATCGACGTTCACACTACAAAAGGTAAACTTTATTTAACGTAAAGATTGAAAGCATGTAAATTGAGCACAAGATGAAGCAAAAAGTCAAATTATAATCACTAAATTCTTTGTAGAAATAAAACACGTTCTCCATGAATTTCCTTTAATATTTCAATTATATCTACCTACGATAGTTTCAATACAGTTCAAGTTTTACCTGTACTCTATTGGTGAAATTCATTGGCCGATTTGACTATCTGTCCAGGCAGGTTTCCAACATACGGCTGGTATTGATTTATGTATAAATTTTGCAAAAACAATATACATATAAACACTTAACATTTTCTCGGTAAAGTCCTTGTTTAGCCCTACAGTCGGAGCAAGACATGTACAAAGCAATATGTCCACCTAGGAGTGTAGTCAGGAAGTAATTATTAGAGGGTACTTTCATCAAATGTCTGCCTGGTACTCCATTTGATGCTCCTCCCCACCC
This sequence comes from Lepisma saccharinum, assembly GCA_022664845.1. NCBI lineage: Eukaryota > Metazoa > Arthropoda > Insecta > Zygentoma > Lepismatidae > Lepisma > Lepisma saccharinum. The sequence continues at coordinate 11,001 of JAGDQP010010095.1, forward strand.
TTTCTCTTTCATATGATGTTGTTTAGCAACGCATATTTATGACACGAAGGTTCCTGAGCATGGTGAATATATGGTTGTTTTCCATGTTCTTTTATCAGACGTAGATGACATAGACCTGTACTTTATAGAAGATTCCGAACCACTGTGTTCAATATGTCTTCAGGAGAATCAAGTACGAAATCCCTTTATTACAAAACTGCGAGCTATCATCTTTGAATATCATCTTTCGACGTGATCTTCGAATGCCTACGAAGTAAAGAAGTGAAGATGGAATGAACTTTTCTTGTGTATGCTACTGATATTACGTCACCTGAGTTACTCTCTGCAACTAACCGATTATAACTACTGATATTATAACAACTGGAATTGATGGTACAGTAAAACCTTATCTTTAGTCATCTGTTGCGTCTCCTCTTACGTGTATATATGTAGAGATATTGTCTAGTATTTAAGCCTTGTACTATCTTGCGATAGATATGAACATAATGCCGTTCGTATTTGATGCCTGAACTACTTTTTATCAATTTGTCCCACAGATGTTCAATAGGCAACAATGTGGAGATTGAGCGAGTCAAGAAATACTGACACCATTATAGAGGCATTACTTGTAAATCGGAGTTACGTTTGGTAGGGAATAATTCTATAGAAAAGATTCATCCCGTAGACTCACAATGAAAAGATTCATATAAGCTGACAGGATCTCCAGATCGTACCGGTTTTCCGTTTCTTTCTGCCTTCTGATTACAAGGGAAAATTGAATATTGTAGCCCACACAACAGAAAAACAGTTTAAAAATAACTCATATGGTCATTAAGGATACATTTAAAAGAATCTATATCATATATTTACAAAAATATGTTCTTAAAAGTTTTAAAATTATTCTTGAAGAATTGCTCTATATTTTTAAAACCACTTCATTTATACTTTAAAAAAAAAAAATAGTAATTTTTGGAAATATTCTTAGAGCATTTTCGTTGTTTGAACTTTTCTACCTAACTTATAAGATAGGCAAACAGTTTCAAAGCATTGTAAAAATATTTTAAACTAATATTTTAAAAATCAATCTCATGTGCATTAAGTTTTTTTTTTCGGAAAGATTTTTCTAAATTATAAAGGCTAAATTTCCAAAATATATTCCTAAAACATTTCGAAATGTTCTTAGAATGTTTTCGTTAAATGACTGCTTGGAAATATTGACTATTTATACAGAAAATAATTTCGAAAACGTTTTTAAAATACATACTTAAGAGATATAGGAACAGTACTTTGAAAACATTTTCTTACTGTGTGGGAGGATAAGCTTCATGACGCCACCAAAATTGGTAGTTAACTCAATCATAGAGTCTGGATTCGAAAGTTCCACAGTTCTCCCCGTACATTCTAATATTGTGGCCACAGATGATCCTCAGGCAGACTGGATACGTCATTTAATACAATGGGTCACAATTGCGCAGTAGTCTATTGTTTTCTTTCATAACTACAAACGACTCTGTCTGTGTTGGGTTGCTAATGGCAGACGGAATTAGGGACGCCAAGAATGCAAGTAACCTCGCAATCTTATGTTCCAAATGATCTTTAATTGGACAAAATGACCTTAGTATAACATGTTAATCCCAGCATGGACTAATTTCCTCTTGCTGTTGAACGTTTTTATTTAAGGTCTTTTGACATCTTTGGCTCCGGTGGGGATGGATTAGATAGAGGATTAGAAAGGTATCGGACAGGGCCTTTATTAAGGTACCATCTCGGCATTCGCCTGGTTAAACTTAGGAAAACGCTGGAAAAATCTGTCATGATGGTCGGCCGTGGGGTTCGAACCCACATGTCTACCAATTGGCGTAATTTCTTCTCGCAGTTACACAAATCACTTTAACTCTTTTTATCTCTTCCTTCTGCAGTTTCTACTTCATTTTCTTACATTAGTTTATAAATAAACATTGATGATTTCTCTTGAGAAAGAAACTGGTGTTAATTTCGAAGCTCTTGAGATATATCGTAACTGAACAGTGATTCGTCTGCATCAAGGGGATATTCTACACGCCATTCATGTAGAATATTTTTAATATATTCTCCCGTGCAATATGGCCACTTTTTAGATCAACGATACTTCTACTTGAGAGATGCTACAATAGCTAACTACTGATCCAGACAACGACGCTGGATTTCTGGCTTTTTTAAAAACAGAATATTACACTTTAAAGATTTAATGCATAATTGACCTTACTTTTCGATAATACATTGCAGGACTTAGAATAATGCCAGCATCAATTTGTTTCGTTTTTGTTTATTCCAAAACTCTTGCACTATTTATAGATAATTTCCTATTTGTAAGAAGTAAGCTATATGACAGTTATCTTGATTTCATTGGGCATTCACCTTGAGCACACTACAAGGTGCACGCGTTATCATACACGCCTCTGAGGTAGCTGCCAATTTATTTGCGATTTTTTATATTATATTCTGCAAGTAGTTGGTGCAAATTGTTGTTCAGAAGTTCGGTGAATGTTTGCTAAAGCAGTTGTAGCAGTTTGGAGAAGTTTTATTTAATATTCTGATAATTATCTACATAAACTCCCCTTGTAAACAATCTTTGTGAGGAAACTAGCTGCCGTGGTTGCTTAATGAGTCGGAAGTTATTTGTGGTTAGTGCTGAATAATATTTTACATTGCTGTTCCCAAATATAGCAGCGAGTGATTTGCAGTGTAAATGTGATTTGTTCTTATAGTGTGGTGATTATTTGGATGCATTTAATATCTTGTTATAATGAAAAAGGTCCGCCATTTGTATTCAGGAAATGCTCGGACGAAACCTCTCTTTCCATCCTAAATAAAAGTAGCGCTCCAAAGTAATTTATGAAAAAACTAATGGACATAGGTGAAATCTGATGTTAACCATTGAACATTCTATGACTAATGGTAAGGAGCGAGGACGAGTTTGAAAAATTCAGTTCTGACGCTGGTGGTAAGCTTGAGAAGAGTGTAAACATTGAACAACTAGATTTGGATGGTTTAATTACTTCGGTACATAGGTCATGTAATGGGTTTCGTGTATATATAAATAATATGTATATTCCGTAACGGGTTATAAGGCCGTAGATGATTTCCTCCGGGAAGACTCTTCAAGGATTCTCTTTTCAAGTGAGTCGATGCGTAGTGAAGATGACGTCATAGAAGTTCCAGTCAATCAAGATACCTACTTGCATGGACCCAAGCTTTGCGGGTGAGGCTAAACTTGATTTTCATGAACCTTGCCCCGAGAAAATATAATTTCCTCAGGCGGGCTCCGTAAAGTCGCACAGAAAAAAGAGGTAAACTGAAATTAGTTTATTGAACTAAAAGCTGATACTGTTAGTATATTAGTTCTTTCTACTTCTAAGTACATCTACATACATTTTGCATGCTCATGTATTACATATGCCTTAGCCATCTCATATTACCGCTATATATTGTAACAGAAAACATTTATAGTCTCGTTCTGACACTTTACCAAATCTGAGAAATATTACCACAACTTCTTTGAAGACACATTTTCATGGGAAAGGTAAAAGGTTAATTGCTTTATCTACTTATAACCTAGATACAAAATCTCCCGCCATCTAACGTGCTCCAATTAAGCTTGCGATGTTCATCTTGCAGCATCGTAACATTCCAGTAAACAACATCGTCTCAGTGCTTACTCAAGAAAGGTACGACTTGTTAATAGGGATTATGTAAGTGCACAACTACGATTAGGTTAGTTTATCAATAATTAATCCATGTTAGTTCGTTAGTAATTAAGTCAGGCTTTACAAGGTTAGTTTGCGATACAATATTAGCTCGTAATTCAGTTTGTATATTCAATCGCACGTATCCCAAACTTCAGCTTCGCTGATCACAAACCATGGCTTCAGTTTAGCTGTTGCATCTAGGGGTCTGGCCCACCCATATCAGTCATAATAAAGACTGGTTAGTCATGAGCATAATTGTCACCTTTTTTTATCTTGAAGGTGCACAATGATAAACGTTAACTAAAATATCAAACTTTTAAGAGTAATGGTTTGATTTAATGGTCACAATAGGTGATGTTGACCTAAGCTTCTGGTTTAAGAAGACGGGAACATATATTGAACAAGTGTATATATTCGGTAAATGAACTTGGTCAACTTCTTGAGTGTTTGGGTTATCGACGCAGAATATTTTACCACTGATCGACGATTTCGCTAATGGACTCTAACCAAAATATCAAGGTATTGGTTAGGAAGAATTCGTGTGTGGAACAATTACAAATTTTCAAGATTGCTGACAAAACAATTGTAGTTCCAGAGTGGTGTACCTTTCGGGTGTTTCCTCGTGGATCAAATTTTTACCTTTTTACTTTTCATTTTAATTCATATGAAAACAATTAAGTCAATTTTCACAAGTGAGCTCAGAGCGAATGTGTTATTTGATTGTTGTTATTAAATAACTCTTATTGAAATAGCAAATATAACGACTATTATATAAACGACTAAAGTGTAATTGATTTTATGACTATGTTATTAGTAAGAAGAATGAACTTACTACAACGAGGGATGGCCTTGAACTGCGTCGACGATTTCAGTCACATGAGAATATAATTCATACTCATTTGCTAATAACAGCTACTTTGTAGCGGTTATATTTTGTGTTTCTTTGTTTTTTGAAGGTTTTTATTTGAGTTTGTGAGGTAAGTTAGGAGGATTTAAATAGGCTTATTACTATTTATAGAACATAATAGATCTTTCGTGTCCCTTTATTTCCTCCTATCTTGAATAATTTTAAAGATATGGAGAAGGTGTCGTGAAAAAGTTGAGCCTTGATTTAGCATTATTTTGCTTCAAACTTTTTCATTCTCCCATATCTTGATTATTTTTAGTTTGAATTGAAATTTGGAATTGCTTTGATGTTAATTTTCATAATAGGAGCACACGAGGATTCAGTTCTCATGATATTCGAAAGTGATATTGAATGGAAGTCATTGGACACAAAAAAGCCACAATAACCGTAATTGTTTTGTAAGTAACGAAAACTGGATACGTGTAACTCACTTTGAAGTGAATTTTTGTGTTGAAATTATTTACCGTGACATATTTGTTCACATTCTGCTAGCAGTTTAAAAGAGTGGCTGAAGGTTACTCAATAAATAAAGATAACAGACAAAGAACAAAAATGTACTATCGATGTGACTCGTGTAACGTACTAGAGGCAGAAATTCGCTAACTAAATGATGAACTCAAAACCAAACAACTAATCATAGACGTTTTAACTAAAGATCTAATGGCAAGAAATGAATATATTTTTAAACATAGCTCTGAAAAAACATTATGGAGCGATGTAGTTCGTGACACGGTACCGAGAAATGTTTGACCAAATCCAACACCTACTCTAGAGACGAATAAATTCGCTGTGCTGCAAGATAGGAGGGGCAATTGTATTCCATATGTCAAGAAAAGAAACGCTAGGAGTTATTCTAACAGGAAGACAATGACTTCCCCACAAACTTAACCTATAAGAAATAGCGAAACTTCTCATATGAGATTCTTCGTGCGGAAAACTCAAAGGAAACAACTCATGATATAAAATACAACGCCAAAAAGCGTAAAATTGTTATTCTAAGCAACAGTCATGGTCTGGGCTCAGCAAATAAAATAAAATCTACAGTTAGGGATAGTTTTAATGTAATTGGGTATGTAAAACCAGGGGCAATGTCAAAAGATATATTGGGTGCAGATTTGGCTGAAATTAAGAACCTAACTAAAGAATATATTATTGTAATCTGCACTGGAACGAATGACATAGATATAAACAAAAGGAAAGATATAACTTCTGAGTTAAGTAAACACCCTACTAATTGGAAAAGTACAAATGTGTTGTTCATGGGTATTCCACATAGATACGACCAGCCGGAACGCGACAGAATAAACAGAGATGTCGAATTAACAAATAGCGCGTTAAATTAGTTTGTTCAGAATTACAATTACATTAGTTTAATATATGTGAATGAGGATAGGACATACTGTACAGGACACGGAATGCATCTTAATAATGGGGAAAATGGCAAATGATCCGAAATCTTGTGCACACGATGAACGAACGAAGTGATCAAACCGACAGCAAGGATGGTGAGAAAAAAGTAGAATACGAGAACAATCAGACAGACGCAGAGGAAAAATCTACAGACGATAATGTAAAATCTGGAACAACAGAAGACACAGAGCAAAACAAGAAACATTTGTGAAACGAAAGTGAAGCGCTAAGTAAAGATGCAAGTATTCAAAACGAAACTACTGCACGCCCTATGGATAATACAGAGGAGCATATCATCATGGAGAATTCTAAAGTGCAAGAAGATGATGAAGACATGCAGAAGAAATCTCCTCATATAGGAAGTAAAAACAAGGAAACAAACACAAATAACAGAGAGGAAAAACCAACGGGAAGAGACAATGCAACACAAGAAGACGAAGAAAGTGAGGAGTCGAAGAAACATTCAACAACTGGAAACAAAAATAATGGATGCTGCGATCCAAATGATACGTAACAGGACAAAGATGAAAGCTTTGGATTTCAAGGAGGAAATGAGTAGGAGAGTGTGGCTCTAGAAAGCAGCATAGAAGTGCAAAATTTGGAAGTGCAAGAAGATGTAGGTGATGAAATTAACCAAAGAAATGTTGATTAAGAAGAAGTAGGAATAGCAGAAAAGGATTTTGATAGTAGTAATGTAGTATCTAATGATGAAACAAATTACTTTTTAAGTCTAAACGATGATAATGAAAAACGCAGATCCTCCAGAGAAAAAAAAGATGCCAGAATACTTAACTGATCATTCTTTTATTGTAAATTACAGTACACGAAGAATTCCAACAGTGGTAAAGAGTAATGGCAGGAGGACATGTGATATATGAAACTCTCAGATTAAAATATTTCATCAAAATTTTCAATCTAGAAGGCATAAATTAGATGAAATTGAAATTTTATTGCATACAGATGTCAACATGTCAAACGTAGATATAATTTGCGGATCGGAACACTGGTTACGTGAAGAAGAGTTGGCGACATCTTTCTTGCAAAACTATGAGTGTACAACTGCTTACTGTAGACCGAAACACAGCTGTGGAGGTACATTTATTTATGTGCGCAAAGGCTCTCAATTTTCTTAATACAACATCTTAATACGGAATTCACGTTTGAACACTCTGTTATAGAATATATTTAGAAAATCGTAAGTTTTTTATTGTTTGTATTTATAGAACATCTGGAACTAAATTTAAGCAGTTTCTACAAAAATTCCATAATATGCTACAGATATTAGATAAAAAAGGAATTCCTCTCATAATATGCGGAGATCTCAATATAGATTTCCTTATTGATAACAATGAAACATTAGAGATTAATAACCTGCTAAACTCTTTCAATTTAACAGCAACAATCGATTCCCCAACTAGGATTACGGCGACTACAGAATCTTGCATTGATCAAGTAATTATAAATAAAAACATCTTGGAGTTTGAAACGAACAACTTCAGTAATGCTCTATCGGATCAGAATGCTTTCACTATCGTTATACACTTAGGGGATGAGTCTGTTCCAAGCAGAAGACACCAATATATTTGGACTAGGCAGCATAATCCATGCAGTTGTAAACCTTCTTCGTTTACAACTTAAGTAAAGAAACATGGGATGACATTATGTTGAAGCAAACCTTGGATTGTAAAGTTGAATGCTTCATTAGTACTTTTACAGACTACTTCAACCTAGCCTTCCCAAAGAAAAGGATTAAACTCTCGTTAAACAACAAAACCCCGCACAATCAGGAGTGGATAACAAGAGGAATAATCAACTCCTGTAAAACAAAACAGATTCTGTATAATAACCTAAAAGCTAATAATGACTCTAAGAAGAGTCAATATTATAAAAGATACTGCAAAATGCTGAGAAGCGTAGTAGGCGAAGCAAAAAAAAAAAATGCACATAGCTTCTCAAATTATGAACTCGAATAACAAAATAAAAACAGCCTGGAAAATTATTAATTAACATACAAGGACAAACAGTAAACATAATATTAAAAAGATATCTGTAGGTAATAAAGAGATTTCATCTCGCAAAGAAATAGCCAGCACCTTAAATCAGTACTTCATAAATTTAACCAAAATGTTAGGAACAAAAGATAACCATAAACAAGCCACTATTGAACACGTTGAACTAAATCAAAATTCGATATTTCTGAACATGAAATAAAATGAACCATCAGAAATATGAAGACAAAAGATTCTACGGGCCCTGATGAGATTCCGAACCATGTGATCAAAATTGTTAGTGATAATATAGCTGCACCATTAGTAAGCGTTTGTAATCAATCACTGGTAACAGGAAAAATTCCTGAAAACACTTTAAAGTGGCAAAAGTTCGTCCACTCTTCAAAAAGGGTAGCATAGCTGATCCACGAAACTATCGCCCAATATCTATGCTATCTGTTTTTGCAAGAATGCTAGAAAAAGTTATGTACAATAGAATATCCTCATCCTTAGAAAAGTCAAACATTTTATCTTGTCATCAGTACGGTTTTCGAAAGAGTGGAAAAATGGATAATGCCGTAGAAGCGTTCCTGCTTGAAATACATAGAGCGAGAGAACAAAAAGCAACGGTTTATGGACTATTTCTAGATCTTACCAAGGCTTGGTAGATCATGGCATACTTTTAAAGAAACTATATACTTATGGTATTAGAGTGGTTCAAATCATATTTGACAAACAGGAGTCAATTTGTTGAACCTGAAGGCCTACGTTCTGAGACAATGCATATTGCTCGCGGTGTTCCACAAGGTTCAACACTTGGGCCACTACTCTTTCTCATTTATATTAATGACTTACCTAATCACTTAGCCCCATCAAAAACTATATTGTTCGCAGATGACACCAATATACTTATAAAGCCAGGAGACCAATGTCTGTCCGTAGTACGATCACAAATTGAAACCAAACTTACTAGCTGGGTAGAAATGAATCGATTGGTTATAAACCACGCTAAAACAGTACAAATTAATTTTACTGCACAAGCCATCAACTCAACTTCAAACTAAGCAAACAATCCATAAATGCAACTGACAACGGAAAATTTCTTGGAATATGGCTAGACTCCAAACTAACATGGAAACAACACATTGATATGCTTCTCAAATAGCTCAGCACGTATGCATATTCGATAAGAAGGTTGAGTAAAATTTCTTCAATAGAAACCCTAAAATTAATGTATCACGCCTACATTAGCTCGTTGATAAAATATAGCATAATATTTTGGGGAACATCCAGTCATGCACATAAAAGTATTTTTAATACAGAAAAAGATAACGAGAATTATGTGTTCATCACGATTCAATACATCCTGTAAACCTCTGTTTGTGCACTTCTCATATTACCAGTGCCTTGTATCTATATATTAGAAACTGTAAATTACATTCATGAATCTAAAGAAATGAAAAGACAAACTCAAGAGTATCACCCCTACCAAACCAGGACAGCCAAACACTTGCACCTAAATACTGTTAGACTTAAGAAAATGCAAAACTCTATTCGGCACGAAGGACTGAAATTGTATAATCAGCTTTCTAGTAAGTTTAAAGACCTGCCAGTAAAGAAAAAATCAAAAAGGAAATTAAGAGAGTATTGTCATTCTATATGTTTTACGAGGTATTTAAATATTTTGAAGCCAACTTAGATGTATAATTTTTATCAGTTTTTGTAAACATCGTATTTGTATGACGAATCCAATATACTAATGATGATTTCATCACAATGTACCACACGGATGATAATAAATTACAATTACAATTACATTTTTTCTGTCTTAAAGAAACATGTTTGAAGTCATATCTTCAGTTTTGTTCACTGAGTGCAAAAGCCGCATAAGTAAAATTTCGTTTTTGAATTCTGTAAATGATTTAACGTCGTAAAAATACAGAAATAACTATGGAGATATTTTCTCGCAGTGTGGCTGCAACATTTGAGTCCAAAAACATTTATCATATTCAAATGTTGGAGGTGGTATACAGTTTGTCTACTCTCCTGTTAAAATAAAAAAATGATGACGTGTTTGGTTTCTGCCATCACTGATTCATCCTTTCTTAATGCTGTTAAAGTATTATCTTAATGAGGATAACGAGATGTGATGCAATATATAAACAAACATGAAAGCTGATATCGAAATAATTATTTTGACTTTCATGTTTTTATATCTGATGAACCTCATGGTAATATTTTAAAGCTTTAGCCATTGCACTTAAGTCATTAAACTGTCACTCTGAAGAAAATTATGGAATCTAAAAGGCTAGCTACAAGATTTTTCTTCAATTATTTTGTTACGTATGCCTGAACAACCTGATGCACTTACCGGAAGTTTTATCTTGTGCGTTATGGGCGTTGGCTTCCTTCCTGTGATTCAATGGTCCAATAGCTGCAATAACATTCACTTCACCATATTCCGGAATAGCTTTATCATTAGTGCCTTCATTGGTTTGGAGCGGTCGTGCATAGATAATAGTTGTGATTCCATTAATTTCATAGGTCTTAATTAATTCAGCATCGTTCCTTCCACCAATCCGACTATCTGGACACACACCAAACTTTCCGTCACACTGAAATGAAGAAGCAAATTTGCTTTTCTGTCAATATTTTTGGTCAATGTCATAAACCTGAGAAGTTAGAATAATAAATAATTGCATTTTCGTGCACTCGGAGAACTAAAATTGTAAAATTAATTTAAAAATAAATATTGTTTGTATGTATCGTATTAATTATAGAATAATAGAATTAATAAAATGATAATGCGCTGAATATATAAACATTAAGAATCCGATCAAGTCATCGCACGGGCAGTGAATGGGTATCAACATAAAGGGCAGCATGTGTAGTGTAAATGGTAAAGATGGTTTACATGTAAAATGTGACAGTTCTGGTCCTGATTTCTATAAGAAATCGCAACAAATTCAACTATTCATTCTTAGGGTAAATCATCAAGAATGGGTCTTTCACAGATGATTATTCCAACAATGTTTCCCCAACAAAGAAAACTATTATGATGCAGCATAAATAAACGTACATAGTGTGAAAAAAAAAACAGTGTTCGTTTTAGTTAGCGGACTATAACTTCTATAAGCAGGATCATTTTAAATTTGTACAGCATCAATTCTCATATATTCACCTTTAAGTGACAACAACGTTAATGAAATATGTCAACCTTAAACAGTTCCTCTCTTAATATTATGTGTTAATTTGATATCTGCCTTCTCACTGGACGTGTGTTTTGCCTTTGAAAGCTAGAGTAAATAGTTGTTCTTTATAGTGTGAAGCGTAGTCAATAATTGTTGAATTCTTCACTCAGTAGTAGTATAGTAAGAATTGAAGTTCCACAACAGCAGATGAACCACAAACTTATCTACCATTTATCTTGACCTTTAGTTCTTGTTATATAAATAATAATGTTTTCTTATACTTTCCGAGAAGCACAGGATATCGGGCAAATACCGGGCCAACATTAATCGATATTGGCCAGTACTAGCCCAGTATTGGGCCCGATATTCTGTGCTACTAGGGTTGTTTAACGATGCTTCAACATTTTAAAAAAATCTTGATTATTTATTTATTTATTTGCCGTAATTTAATCCTTTTAACTGTTCTGATTAATCATTTATAAATGGCTATCATCAGACAAAGTTTCATTACTTTGAAATTTTAGCCAATCTCTCATCCATAAAAGCTCGTATAGTTACTGCTGTAGAATGCCAATTTGAATGAAGGTACCATTATTCTATGGTAAGCATAGACGTGGATTTAAGCTCCATACTATCTACTTTATTCTAAAAGTTAATATAAAAAGCAAACAAGTACTTTGCATACTGGGCCAAAACATGTAAGGAACTATTTTTAGTTGAAATTGTTTTAATAATGTAAAAGACTGTTTCAGGAATATAAAGTTTTGTTATCATTTTAGAACCATAGTCAAGGCAAGTTCACTACTACTAATAGTATTTATCTCCCATTTGGAATTCCTTAAAGCTGAACAGTACAGGTATTCACAACTTATGGATGATATAAGTGCAGTAAGTTTCCCATACTTCACTCAAGACAATGGGTTCGATATAGATCTTAGTTTTTGTCATTCGATTTAAGTTGTCGAGACACAAATAAAAAAACAATTCAACAACTATTGATTGGGAATCTCAGATATTTTTTTTTCTCAAAAAAGATTGGACAATGTACTTCAGTGGTAGTTTGTAGCTCGTAATAGGAAAGTAATGTATAACGATCACTAGTTCTCACTCTGTTTGAAGATCGCAAAAGTATTTTCCCTTTAAAGATCTTGTTAATTAACACTTTATTGTATGATATGTCCCCGTTGTAATAATGTTACGAGACAAGAAAACAAATGAACATCAAAACAGTAGTTTCAAGAAATTTAACTAAAGGTAGAAATTCTAGTGAACAGAATGTCTCATCGTTTGTAGTACAATAAAATGTAATTTTCGAAGAATATACTTGAAGAATAAACCAGTGCTAGAAGTGGGAGTCACAAGGAAGCACAACGTGTCCTTACCTTTTTCATTTTGGATTTGGCGTACCCCTACCTTTTTATTAATAAGAGCTCATTGCCTTTACTTTCAATAGTAAATCGCCACCATTAGGTGCAAGCGTACCATTATCTTTTCTAGCCTACTTCTACAACCATTCCCTTACCTTTTCTAACCCACTTCTGCAACCGTTCCCTTACCTTTTCTAACGAACTCCGAGCACTGGAATAAACAGGTAACATTGGATTGCAACAAATGAAACACATTCCACAGAATGATTGCTCATAATATTTGCAACATAAATACTGATTTATATTTGTATGACGCGTGTATGAGCTTGTCAATGTAACCAAAAAGAGGTAGTAACGTTTCTTAGGAAAAGAAAATTAACAACGGTTGACAGAATTCATAAAGGCATATAGATGCATGATATAATGAATAATTTTGTACGAAAACGGTATTAAAGAAGTATCGGGAAGCATTTTGGATACGGTGATCTGAGGAGAAGAACGCTTATTTTGTTCAAGTAAATGCTCCTTCGTCTCTTACAATGATGAAACGTTTTATAAGTTTGTCACTACCTTACTAAGACGATATTTTTGTACAACTCAAGTTTATATAACCTAAAATGCTAATTAGGTTTTTGTTATTGTTATTCTAAAATGTTGGTTTCTAAAATGAATATTCTTGTCCAAGTTATTTCGCCTAAGAAACAGTCAAGTCCGAGTTCAAATTCGTACTATTTTAGTTACAAGCTCTACCAAAGATGTCAACATAAGCTACGCAATTTTAAATTCTGAGTTAAAATTAAATCGATAAGCCTGGCTAAGTAATAATTAATTTTGTTGTCTAAGTTGTGATATAGAAGAATAGTTTTTAGTAAACTTTGCTGTATTCTAAGATATATTTTAAGCTATACTTACAATATGGCACTTTTGCTTGGTCATTGTCTTAACGTATTATAAGTATTCTGTAGTATACTTATGTTATTTGTAATTAATAATAAGATTTAGGTGATAAAGGAACCTTTGGTCGAACCTTGTAAAGATCTGTTAATAAAGATCTGTTATTATGTATTATTATTATTTATAGCAAATTAATTTTCTATTTGTACAAAACTATTTCTTTTAAGTTTCCTGCAAGTATCCTCGTCAAATTTTAATATGGTAAAGCAACAGAAAAGTTCTACTGAAATAAATATTATTCAGTTCAAGAAAGAACATGTAATATTTCCCACTTTGCAGAGTATTTCTAACAATGAGCTGATCTTTCATTTCAATTGTATATAATACTTGGAGTATTGGTTGCATAATTGTATAGGTAAAATTTGAGCGTCGATATCATATTAATATCTTATGTCTAGTATAAGAGCACGTCTTAGATACATTTTTTACTGTTTAAGTAACTTAACTGTTCTACGAATTAGATCAAAATCAGCTAAAGTTGATTAATTTGAAATTAATTATTTTGTACAAGGTTTCAAAGCATAGTGTCCTTAGGACATAATCGTTACACACAGACATTAATGCATATTGAAGCTTTATTTTCTATCTAACATTTGAGCTGAGGTTACAACAGGGATCACATTTTTCGACTAAATAAACGCCATTTTGTTTTCATATAGCAGATGGAACAACAGGGCATATTTTACTCTACTTAACAGGTATCAGGAAACTCTATTTTTTCATATTTTTAAAAATACCGGACAAACGACAAACAACAATGAAATTTTGAAAGAGTACCCTTCAAATTTCTCATGTATAACTAAGCTCTTCAAATTGTAGATTAGTTCATTAGAAAGACATTCGTAAGAGTGGGCCGGGGTGGCTAAATGGTATAGTGCTAACCTCTGGTGCTACGGTCGTCGGATCTATTCCTGCTCATGTCATGTGGCCTTTGTGGTGGACAAACATTATGTGCGTGGGTTTTCTCGAGGTACTCCCGTTTCATCCCACTTTCTTAATTCCACCAATTCATTCCATCATCATCCGTCCGACCTGAGCCAAATTTACCTAAAGGCCTTACAAATTAAATTCAAAATTCAACATTTATAAGTATTTTCGGGGCCACTTTCCAAAATTTTATTGTTGATTGTCACTCGTACTGTATTATTTTAAAATATGAAAAATACAGGAAGTAGATACTGAGGCCTCTTATTCGTGAAATATAATCAAAAATTTAATATCAATTTTTCACTTTTAGTTACATCAATTGTATAACTCTAACTATTTGCGTAACAGAAGCACGAAATAAATTGATCTGAGATTTCTTTACCGGTAACAGATTTTTTTTTTTTTTTTGTGGGGAAATAAGAAACATAAAAGAAGTTTAAATTCAGTGACGGATTATAGGTCATCTCTCGGGGGGAAATGTGATTCCGGGAGAGGCTAGCACTTAATTTTATTTTATTCTCGATTCCCTAATCCACTACAAATTGTTGGCGTTTCTCGGGATAATCTATATCAGAAAATTTACTTAGTGCTTCTGTCCTGAATATAATCGAAGGTTTAGGGGGAACAAAGTTGTAAGCGACATTTCACAAAATTTAAAAGAACTTTCAAACCATGCATATTTACAACTAAGTGTTTTATTTATATTTTCAGTTCGTACCGGTTAAAAGTTTCTTTATCATTGTTCTTACCTT
>JAGDQP010010095.1:36203-56332 GCA_022664845.1 Lepisma saccharinum
TACCCCAAATCTTCCCAAGTATATGCCTCTTGCATTCCAATTTTGCTGGAAGGGGTCGTTGCAATTAATAACCAGAAAATTCAAGAGCAACTGCCACCTAAAAGTTTAGAGCGATTGATATGAAATTGTATAGCAATTTCTGCTAAGATGGAGAGGGATTGGCCCACGTAATGTAATGCCTGTTATCAATAAATAAAGAAACTGAAGAGTATATATTACTAAAGAGGCTCCGAAAATTTACGGAATGTCGTGTCACTCGTCTGACCATATGTTATTTATTAAGCTATGACATTCGAGTAATTCCATTATCCGTCTGACTACGAAATAGGCCTGATAATTAAACTGACACTGCAGCGATGCTCAAGTATAAGTCTACTGGACCATTCCGAAATAAATCCTGAATCACAGGACCTCTTGCCGATTTATAGGTAATGTATATTTATTTAATTAAATTTATAATTTACTGTGAAATTAACATAAATTACTTTAGCATTTTGTGACAATTACTGTGTAATTTTGTAGCAATTGATCTACAATGCAACAGCAATTCATCTGCTACTCACCAGAAATTGCTCTGTAATTGTATAGCAATCGCTATGCAATGTTTGGGAAAATAATTTGCAGTTAAGTTAGCTCTACGATACCTTAATTTGATTTCCTATGACCTATACGTCTTGACTACCTTGATTTCCTATAAGAAGTTCGGGGCAAACAAATTTTCACCGTCTTAATCCCTAAGTAGCACATCCACGTCAGTTATATGGGCATATTAGAGTTTATGACATCGATCGATATCTTGGCCAATATCAGTCAACGATATCGTTCGACATCGGACACAGACATCGTTCGACATCGATCATCGACATCACTCAATATCGGTCATTGACATTGTGAACATAATGTAATTCTGATTTCTTTTACTATTTTTAAAAGTAGTCTCCGTTTTTATATAGGACCACCAGCATAGACAAACCAACAAGAAATAGTAAAACAACGTTACTACTTATGTAAAGAATACTATTTTTTTGTAGCCAAAGTTACATCACTTCGCTGTGCTAATGGATTGCAAAATTTGTCGACCACTGCTAGTTTGTAAAATAATATTATTTTCGGTGTTGCGTTCATGCTAAAATTTGTAGTTCCGCTCCATTGTAATCACTTCACGTGTCTTCCCCTTTTAACAATTTTTTCAACATGATTACAACGAAACAGCTTTAATTGGAAGAAATTATGTAAAACAAATGTAAATAAATGTAACATTAACTTATCCTCCTACTAAAGGGAACCTCTCTTAACAACCATATGGCCGCGAGAAAATACGCTACTTTCTACCGTACAAACGAAACAAAAGTGTAAAATGTCTTCCGGTTCTGGCGGTGTACGATAACCAGCATAATAAATATTACTATTACTTCTTGGTTTGTCTATGTACTTACAGTGATCAAAGACTCCTTGGAAAAAACACAATCAACTTTAATACTTTATTTGTTTATGTCTTTCCCGTGGAAGGGCATTATTTCTGCACTTTAACATGCTTCAACGATCAATAACTTCTTTGTCACCAAGCAAAGCTGGCCGCGTGTTTAGAACAACATGAAGTTTTATATTTTATCACCAGAGGGATCTAGCATCGCTTGAATAAACATCGGTTTGCCCATATGGACCGACATTGGATCAATATAGATATCGGTTAACAACATGGATGGATTGATATGGTTCCATGACGAGTGCCCTATTTTTTTAATTTTAATTTATTCATTAGGAACAAACTGTTGGTAGAAAATGGATTTATTCTTTGCACAATACTTACTATAGTTTTAGAAAATAGGTAAATTCGTGATACCGATAATCAATGTCGATCCCACAACGATCGACGTGGGCTCAAGCGGGGCCGCTCTCCCGCCCGCATTATCGATGTGGGGCGATATGGGTCCCATGAGCGGCCAACGTGCATATGCTACTGGGAGCCCTAAAACCAAAAACGTCTTCATATTACGTCTTACGCACGGATTAAGTTCAAAATATTATTAATTATAAATTAGTAATACATGGCTAATTACTTCAGATTGCTCAAGACGTATAGGAGATCAATTCAAGGTATTGTACAGCTAACGTTACTGCAAAGTATTTCTCAAATAATTGCAATACAATTGTAGAGAAATTTCTGCTGAGTAGTAGATGAATTGCTACTGAATTCAAGATGTATTACTAGAATTGCACATCAATTCCTGCACACTTGCAGAGCAATTGCTGGAGAGTTGCAGAGTAATTTAATCCAGTTGTGCTACATTTTATCAGCACTTTCATAAAGTGTCAACTAGGTCTGTTGCTGCATAATTGCTACAAGTTACTTGAGTTGTATGCAGCTATTTTCGGAAGTTGTAGGACAATTTTGCTTCAATTGTGTAATAATTTATTTTTGCTATCTGGGAATGTGGCGACATGATGGTAGCGTGTGGGTTTGGCGAATGCCTGATGAACGACATCTAACAAACTGTATAGTGCCGACTGTGAAATTTGGTGGTGGTAAGGGTACTGTGCAGTCATATTTCTCCGTGAGAGTGACTTGGCTTGGTTGTTGCTTTAAGTGGCAGTGTCATAACACAAGGTTACGTTGACATTCTAAACATTTTCCGGCTGCCTACCACCGAGGACCAGTTCGACACCCATCTATACTGCAGGGATTATGGGAGAGTGGTTTGACAACAACAACGTCCCACTAATGGATTGGCCTGCGCAGAGTCCTGATTTGAATCCGATCCAACATATCTGGGATGTTTCAGAACGCTGATTTCGCGGTAGAGCACATCGGCCTACATTGATACCTATTTTTATTTCGGCGTTCCATGAGAAATGGACTAACATTCACCAGGAAAACCTCCGTCACCTGATTACATGGATAATTGTGGGTCAACATAGTATTGACTAGCAATGTTGCCGATGGAGGGCAGCGCAAACTTTGTTCTTCATTTTCAGGAGGGTGTCCGGATACTTTTGATCACATAGTATATATATATATATATATATTGATTAATGATTAAATAAGGAAGGAAAAATGTTACTTACTAGACACATACACGGGAACTCAAGTCACACAATAAAACAATGGCAACCTCTTGACGAAGGCGTGTTCACATAATAGGAGTGGAGACGGACAGACAATATTAGTGCGCTGGTGCCAAGGAGCGGCCATTCTGCCAACTAAAAGCAGGTTACTCAGTAGTCAGGTAATGGAAGCGGTAAAGTTAAAAAGAAGCCGGAAAAAAATATTAAGTGACGAAGGATAAGGGAAGGGGAATAACTAGAAGTCGGTGAGAGGTTTGCTGAATTGAATTGAATTTATTTATGGACTGTTGGCATCTATAGCTCAGGGTTAGGGAGAGACAAACAGAGAGAGGTACGTATAGAGTGATCACTTTTATTTGAAGAAAGACAAAAATGAAACACTCTTAAAGAGGTAAAGTAGAGAACGGTAAATATGTGCAGTAGCTTTCATTTTTACTTTATTTGCCTTCTATCATTTCTGATCCATGAATTTGTTTTTTAACTTTGCCTATGATTAAACTTATCTGCGTGGGCGTAGAGGTTGGGGAAGATATTCCGTGTAAGTCTAAATAAAAACCAAGAAAGAACGGCGCTTTTTTTTTCAAAAGAAAAAATACGTAGGAGTAGTCATTGAGTTTCAATATGATCACAGCGTGCGTGAATCCGCCCACACGTCAGCACAGCAAACGTAGGAGGAACGGTGTAAAGAATACAGCTGTTCACATAGTAACGAAGGGAATTCGAGATCATTCAATAACTTTCCACGAGGTGTCTAGCGCGAAGAGTTAAAGTGGAGAACAAGAAATATTTTTTTTAGTAATAGAAACTCAAGAAACAAGCACGTTGTCACTGATTTCATTATTTGAGGGTTGTATATCATACAGCCACGGTTACCATGATGATAATTTTTTCTCAGAAATACTATATTCCGCTTTCTTATTCACTGTTGTGTTTAACCATTCCGACGGAATGTAGACTTTCTCCTTAAATAACATCATCTACACTTTTGTTCTGTTTCTTTACTACCCACTCAGTATTCGTTTTCTTTTCATTTCCTTCAACAAGTCATTAGTAGAAACAAAAAGAGATTATTTGTTTCGTTCTCTTCCGTTTTATATTAGAAAACCGAGATTATTTTAACCACTCTTTCGTGTTGTTTACATTTCACTTCGTTGAACATAATACAAAATAATAATAATAATAAAACTTTGTCTCGACTCTTTGCTCATTGGTTGCTAGAAGAAACTCTTCTTCTTGCGATTGTCAGATTTTCCATTGTTAGTTTCTATTATACTTTCATTTGACACATCGTATTGTTATTTAAAAAAGAAAATCCTCAACTATTTATAGCTAGTGACCTAATCTAATTTTTCGCCTCGAACCTTATACGCTTTATATGAGCATTGATCAAAAAGAGAGGGTCCTTGATTTACTTATGCACAAATTAGGTTCCTACACAAATACTGACGTACAGATTGATGATTACTTTCCAGTATAGTCTCCGCAGAACTCTTTGCTTTAATTGCATCTTGCCTCGAAGTTGAAGTTTCCCTGTCAGTAAATATTTTGACTCTTGATTTTAAAACTATTCTCGGAGAACATATTATACAACTAAATTATCTGGAAATAGTTTTTCTTTCACATGCTTCTTCAGTGGCTAAAACAGATGAAAATGGGAATGAGGCCAGTTCCGGTTTGTAGCAAGGATCCTACAAAACATCACAGTCCTATTATTGCAAACGTTTCTGCCTCCAAAGTTCAGAGAAACTTCTGTCAGAAATTTGTTCCTTGTTTATATAAACTTCGATCAATTGCATGAGAATTTTGATAGTAGGTTTTTGTTTAGCACATAAAAACTAAAATACATTTTTTTTACCAGGTAGCGCACCACGTTTCCAGTAGCGTTAACAGTTTTTTTGTTTTTATGCTTTTGTGAACAAGCAACCACTTATGTTAGGAACTTTGGTCTTAAAAGAACATACTGAATAATAATAAGCAGCGTGTACGATTAAGGAAAAATTGCAAAGAGAATATTTTTCTTTTCTTTTTTTTCCTTTTTGTCCTAATCACTATGTTTCTTTGTGCTTTTCTCAGCATATTCTTCAGGTTTCTTGAAAACTTTGTCAAGTTATATATTCGTTTCTATACATCACCCTTTCTTTCAACTACAATTTCTTCTAAATTCATACTTCTCTTTAGAATCTCTTGTAGATAGATATTAACTAGCAAGCTCTTTATTTCATTCCTTCATGAATTTGACTTCTGAACTCTGATAAGAATATCTCATTATTCTACCTCAAGGTAGTAATATTGTTGTTAAACCAATTTCGTGAATCAAACTGAAGAGTTACTTAAATGAAGATTTAGTGTACCGGTGCTCCAACCTCGAGAGCCAGATAACGCCGCAATTGTGAGTTGTTATACTTACCAGCTGACATCGTCTTTGAATGCAAGTCATCTAAAAGGTCAAGGCACTATATAGACTGTCAAACTAAGGAGCTGTTTGTTTTTAAGAATCCAGTCAATAGTTTTCATTAGAAAGGACAGAAAGGTCGTGCGTGGAAACAATTTGAAAGATGTGCAAATAAATTCGTCGCTAACCAACTCAGAACTAATCCTAGGCCTTCTGATGACTGGATGATTGTTCTACAAAACATCTATCAGCAACACGATCGACTGTAGACGTTGGGGTGGTTCAGAGGTTAGCGCGCTCGCTTTGTGTGCGCGTAATCACGGGTTCAACTCTCGCCGGAGTACAGGACTACATTGAACGGAGTGATTCCGAGTCCACTTCATCAAAAAACTGTAGGTCCTTACAAGATCAGCAGCTCGTTTAGGGAGTTAATAACAATTCACTCAATCAATCATGATGAACTTTACTGTGTGTATTCCACAGCCAACCAGCTACTGTTAGAAGATATGAATTCTATTGAGAACAATTTCATGCTGTGCTGTACTCTAATTCCTGTTCTAAGACAAAGTAAGGTAAGTTCAAGACCATATCAGAAACTATAAGATTTTTATAAATGCATTAACTAATAGGTAGTAAGAATTAATATACACTAACTTGTAAAAAAGTGAAATGGACTTGCTTGAATTACTCAAAAATCTAGAATGGAAAGATGAGCACTAAAAAAGTACAGGCAGCAGTCACGTTTATCTTTGTCATACCTATAAAGAACACCTGTCAATGAAGTAGAGCGAAAGGAAGATGAAACAAGCTTATCTTTACTGGAGTTCTTGGAATTGATGTAACCACTATTGTCCAAAGAATCAATAAGGCCCAAGTCTAAATATATACATGACCATGATCTTTGGAAGTAGGCAATACATTTAAAACATAATGACCTTAAAACTACAGTGTTTATATTAGAGGAAAAAAATCATATTTTGACACAGAGTTTTGCGAGTGGAACACTATAGAAAAGCTGCACTATTTCGTGACAAATAGAACATTTGGAAACTTTTCATATTTTAATGTAAAACGTGTTACCAAAACTTCTGTCAATATGGCAGTTACAAATGAAATTCAATTGATATCGTCAGAGGAAGTATTTTATACTTTCACTTACGAGTTTTCAATTCTGTTTCTTCTTGTTAATGTATATGACCTGGACTACAAAATAGTGGTTAATACCCACATAGCAAAATGTCGTCCCAGGAATATCTGACGGATCTCCTGGCAGGGTATCGGGACGTCCGTAGGATGTCCTGTTTAAGTCCCGTTTACATCCATGGGACGTATAGTTATAATTAATCCTTCGTATAACTATACGAAGGCATATACTTCGTATAGTTATAATTAATAAAATAATAATAATAGTAAGGTCGATTTAATTTATAGAAATTCCAGGTAGGTAATCCCACACGGCTTTCCGAGGGACATCCAGGGGACCTCCATACGGGATTGTTTGTATTGCCCACAGAGTTATCCCACGGACGTCCTTAGGACATCGCTATGGGAGCTTGAGAAATCTGACGTTAATGGGATCTAAATGGGACGTCCCAGGAATATACTCTGCTATGTGGGTAGTGTCAAGGTACATATTTTTTAATTTTTGGTGATTTTTACAGAAAAAAAAGTATAAAAAGTGTGCTCTTTCCAATAAAACCACTTTTAGCTCTATTTAGTGTTTTACAATTCTTACCTAAAGATAGCAAATGTAGACTGTGCGCAGAAGATTGCGTTTACTTTGCCAGCTGTATTTTGCCAACGCAATTCTATATGTTAATCGTCTTGTATTTTCTCGACATATTTGTTTAACACTTGAAATTGTTTGCATACAAAAATTTGTAATGGCAACTTAGTTACAAGTTTTGTTTCTCGTATACTGTGTTTGTAGAATATACGCTGTAACTACAGTTATTGCCACTGCAACGACAGCGCCACAATGTAATGTCCTGTTCATAATGACTTTATCTCGCACTGTATCATCGTTACTTTTGTTATTTCGTTTCGACTGCGTAGTGAAGTTAGTGTAAACGTATATTATTTGTGTTCAAATAAGACCAAAGACAGGTAAAAAATTTATCTTCAATATAAGAAAATAGAGTACCAGAACTTACTTAAATTAGATTATATTTTCGTAAATTGTTGCGTATTATATGGTAGGTTTGTTGTACATTTCCGAAGTGGTAATTAGAAACTTCGCTGCAAACTTAAGAAATTTTCACGTTTGCTCTGGCAAGTTACATGCATACTTTTGGGTTTGCAATAGTAAAGTTTTGATGTTATTTTTTCTTCCTATCTGGGAACTTTGTCATTACAATGTAATTTATTCTGTAGTTTGTAAGAGGTACTACGTATTTATTAGAACTACCGTTTTCCGCAATGTACAAAAGCCCTGAGAACATAAAAAAATAAAAAGAAAAGGTAATACATGTAAGAGACAAGAAATTTCATTCTTCAAAGTTTTCAAGACTCTTCGAAGCTTAGAAACAATTAATATTTGCTTATCGCTCTTTAAAATGAAGAACCTTTTAAGAAGAAAAGGAAGAATTACTACTATAATGGATAAAACAATTTATAAGAAGTAGAAATATCCTTGATAATTTTCAAATAAATCCCTAGTTTGAAACCAAACAATTAAAATACCTAGAAATACTTAAAAATACTGGAAAATCCATCAAGTCAAAATGATAATGTATAGAAAATTTGAATTGGTATATAGTGAGAAAAAAAAAATGCAAAATTTATTTGATCTTTATTCCTTTTCGATGCAGAAAAATCACTCATACACAACATTCGCGCATCGTAACCAAGTCAGTGTCACCATAGCAACGACACGGATGAGTTCTTACCTTATTTACTCGTAACCTGTTCTGATATGGCTACACAAAACAAAGGAAAGTTCTCGCAGGAAATGAAAATAAGTAAAAAAAAGGAAGAGAGAGAGAGAAAAAAAAGAATAATTATAATTAAATGAGTTAGAAATATGCAACAAGAGTTTAAAACTCAATAAAGAATCCTGCATCTTCAGAGGTTTTCATCAGGAGTTTTATACGTGTGAGGTCACTTCTCTTCTTCTGATCTTCAACAAAAAGTCTTAAATTTTAAGCAACTTTTGTTTGTCTTTATGTTTGTGTTTAGTGCCTTGTAGGGATCATTGCCGTTGGCATAAGTACTCCTTTCCCTATTTGAAATTGTCCTTAAAGTAATGTCCTTTATATGTATGCGTATATATTTATAACTTATAAATGATTATTGCAGATTAGCCACCATCTCGTAACCATATCTGCTCTAACTTTTATCTTATCATGCCTCATTGCGCTATAAACTTAAGTAACCTTCTTTTTGACCTTCTTTTATCATAATAGTGTCCATGATCGCGAGGAAAAAGTGAAAAGGTAACAAATGGTAGCGTAGAACTGTTAGGCTACCGCACTAAAATATCATAATGTATATAGTTGGTCATAATGGTGCCCTAATCAGTTGTTTTCTTCTCTAACTTTTGTGTTATACTTTTGTAAATATCACTATAGCGCCAAAAACTATGTTAATGTGATTTTTCTCGTACGTCATTACCTGTCTTGTACATGTACTGTCTCCTTCTATCTTCCACTATAACGCACTCAACACCATTACACAGACCACTCAATGGTAAACTCAACAACATGTACTAGATGGTTCTGCAAACGTACAATGGGTCGCTTGCAATGTGTAGCATTGGACGGAGAAGGATGTATCTGAAGGTGTGTTGAAAGATTATAATTTAGAACGAAGGTAGAATGAAGTTTCGGTGTCACAAAGGACTGTGGCACAACCCAAGATATACTTGTTCATTATGAAGTATCCATTACAGACGCTTGATTCTAAGTCTTGTGAGCTTTGCTTTACTGTTTGTCCAAGTAATATAAATCAAAGCATGTAGAAGAAATTTTTACCATCAATTAGGTGGTGGATCTTATAACATTCATCACCTACACTAATACTTTACACTAAGGATGGTTGAAGATACTATGAGAACAATAGGAAGTTCCGTTCAGTTGCATGATTAGTTGCATACAAGCAGCAGAAAAATATTTTCAAAATAATTATAAAATCTTTCATTTAAGAATATATTCCCAAAATATTTCCTTAGTATGTTATACTTGCAAAGTACACTCTTAAAACATCTTAATATTATTTTTAAATCATGTCTATGCTTCGTTTAATGGATATACTTGGAAATATAGCCTATATTATCGGAAATGTTTTAAAGATATATCATTAATGGACATAGTATTCTTTTAAAATTATTTCTCTGTTGTGGATAAGAACCCGTATTAGAGAAACTTATAAACATATTGTATTATATTATGTACAAGTAAATTCCTTTATTATGCCGCAATATTTTGTTGCATCTCAAGGTTTACAGCAATATATGCTTTATGAATCTAATGGAGAAAAAATGTGTTAGATGTAGAAGTTAGAAAACGGAGAAATTTCTTATTGAAGTGAATGTAAACTTGGCTTGTATATTCACTGAGTAATTCTGAATTAAAGCAGTTATGAGTGGCAAAGCCTTGGTATCACGTATCGAATTTAAGTTTTCCATTTAGCTAATAGGACTAAGCCAATCTCTCCTAAATCTAATGACATACACAGAATAGCTCAATAACTAACAAACGTAAAGCATAAACTTTGAAGGACTGTTCGATGACAAAATACCTTTAAAAATAAATTCCAGTAATTTAGCTTTTATTTACTCATATACCAGATCATGAATACAGTTTAGTTCAGTGACACTAGATTGTTGAGAGGTAGATATTTAGTTAATCAGTAAATTGTTACTAGCAAATTAAACAATAGCAAATTTCCAAGTCAACATATAATTCCGTACATATTAACACAGAGAAGAATCTACTAGGATCAAACTTTTATACCCATATAATAATCTATGGTTTCTAATTACCGTACACTAGGTATATGTTTAATTTGTATATAGTATTCTCTTATCTGAACAATTAATATTTATGTAATATCTAAAACTGTCACGATGTAGAAAATCTTTTGTAAATGTTAGGTTTTCTGTCGTGTAAATCAATTTCGGTCGTTTCAAATAACATCATCTGTGTATTCTTCTCCTGAAGATGATAGAGAGAATGGTATTTGAAACTTTGGAATAATTATACACAACAGAAGATCCGAGAGTGTCGGAGAAGCGAATTTTTAATTACATCTAATCACACACAACATATACGTACAAAGGGGGTACCCGAAAGGTCCGAAATTTAAACATGACTTTCACACATTCTAGATACAGATGATGCCACTAGTTTTCCCGGACTTTCTATGCGAACTAGATCGTTGTTTTGGATGCTTTCTTGTTAGTGTTTACAAGTAAGTTCGGTGATTGCTTCGATTCCTTCTTACAAGGAACAAAGTGAATTTGTTCGGAGTAAGAGTAATGCTCAGAGAAAACTGCAGCTAAATGCATTACCAGTGCCGCACACTTAGGAATGGACAGCTGGGCCCCGCACGTTGGGGAATCCGCCATAAAATAAGCAGAAAATAATGTTATTAATTAACTTCTCTATTCAGAGCGGTCTCCCTTGACCGGTTCGTCTGGGGCTCCGCATATCCTAGGGGCGTATTACTATGGCCTTTACGTGCAAAACTTCAGATAAAATGAAGGTTTTCCTGCTTCAAAGATGACAACCACCAGCAAGACACCATTTATGAGCAAGAATGGTACAAATATCGAAAACGTTCGAAAGACAATCAACAAGGATTGTTAAAGAATTAAAAGCATGTTTCTGAAGAGACACATATGTCGTGGACTAAAGTACATGCCAGTGAATTTGAACAAAAGATTTTCAAATTGATTTGTGCCTCTTTTTGCGCACACAGGATTAAAGATCAAATGTCTTAAAGCTTTGTTTTAAATACTTGGCAAAACTTGACAATAGTTTATAAATTATAGTTTTAGCTTCAGTTTTCCCCGTTACTAAAAAGCATTTTATGCATAATGTACGTTCCTTGTAGTCAGCCAATAGAATATCGCCACACTGTACACACTAAAATGAAAGTAATCAGAACAATAACCCAGTCCACAAATAATGGTGATTCTTCGCATTCTGGTTCGGTAAAATGTACGCTCACCATACCTAGAGGCATGATTCGTAACGAGGACTTACATGTGCGCCACGTTCAAATTCCTGTTATCCTTTAATACTCCCTCGTACATACACCTAAAGTACAACACATGTAATAATGTGTAATCTTAGCCAAGGCTAATAACAAACACAAAGGTACGACAGTCAGTCTTTTATTCCGTTATTACATCTGTACATTACTTATCTTTGGATACAATCCACTGACTCATATATTAATCAGAAACAACTGACTGTTCCTCTTCTGTTGTCTTCAGATCATAATTTCTTCCTATCTTCTCAGAGCTCTGAGCCCTTGATCTTTGATATTTTGCTCTATCTCCCTACGGGTCGATTTACTCATACAAAAATCACTTTAACAGAAGAGCCGCCTGTGGCCCTATCAAGCAAAAATATTCATCGCTTGGCAACAGAATAAATAAATTTGAAATTCGATTATCAATACAATTCTTGACAAATTTTGTTACCATAAAAATATACCTATTATTATACAAGATACATATAAATTTAAGTTGAAAATGTATCACAAAGAAGAACTTGTTTTGTACTGACTTCTGTATCGCATATAGATACGAAAACAGCCCATTTCTTACTAAATCATAGGGAAGGGGAAAATCAAATCTTACTTGCAGTATGTCTGAAGAAATTTCTGTCTAATTTGAAAAAGTATGTAAGAATAGGGAAAGGTCTGATTCTCAACACTAATTATTAAATTTACTTTGCTTAAAACTGCTCGTACTAAGTTCATAAAAGAATAAGAAAAGAACGATTATTCTTCTTTAACTTTTCCTGCAAAATATTTCAAAAAATAAAACGTAATTATTAAACCCTTATTATTTTCCCATACTGTACGCTGTTATAGTTACTCTGAAATTTAATTGGAAAATTTGGGTTTATAAGATTAATTTATATTAGTTAATTAAATAAAAAGTACTTACCTGTGAGTACGTAGATATGTAATAATCTTCGACTTTATAGTTTCCTGTATCGTTATCATAGAATGCAACGACAATATCAGCTCCACTCATCTTGGATCTAAAAGAAAATTACAAATTTATCAGAAATGTATAGTTTAATCTAAAGAATTAGACAATTTACCATAGAAAATCATTTACAGTAACCAATGACAACCAGTAACGAGTGTTTGTAGGGAATACATACAACTATAATTTGACCCTGTTCTTTTTGCCTACGCCCGTATCTTAGCGTATCTTCTTTAATAGTTCAGTCCTGTACAGCACCAAGTTATCTTCTGAACCTTTTCCAGAATTAAAACTATATATATTAGTTCTGCTTCTGAAATTGTTTAATGTAAAATAGTGAGAAAATTATGTTTCCTTATTCTGACTCTGTTCTTCGCCTCATAATCAAGGAGTTTCGGGTTGGATCCCTGATGGGGCACAAAAGACTCGGAATCCACTTAAAACTGAAAGCCTTAAGACATTTAAAGCCGATAGAAGGTAATGACTAAGCACCATAGGTTAACTTTGTTGAGAACATTTCGGGTCAATGATCTACCTCTGGGCAGGGCACTCATCGCTACCATCACCCTGAGCAATAAGTGTAAGTCCGTGAAGTTAATTGAACTTCCAAACTTTCGTCTTTACATCAAAGACATCTTCTGATATAAAAATGATTGAATTGACAAAATAAAATATCTAACATACTTCAAGACCTATGAGTTTTAAAGAAAGTTTCAATGTCAGGTTTAGTCATTATTAGATGTGCAATCCGTTGTAAGGATATGCTCAGTATAATCTGTATTAATGCCAGTTTGGATCTCTAAGAAATGATCACCACTCGTGGTAAAAAAAAAAAAAAAAAAAAAATCGCCTTTCCTAACTAAAATCTGTTAATAAAACTTATTTTCACGTTCCATATAACATTACAGACAGATCGTAATTCCCTTTATCATTTCTTAGAGTATTTTTATCTTTAGTTCCAAATTATTAAAATCACACCAATACATTGACGCGAACCAACTCGAGTCAAAAAATGTACACAATAATTGTTTCATCGTACGAAACTATTAAATTAAAACACAGAGACACTGTTCTTGCCTTATATTATAGTCCTGTGCATTCAAAAAGTTATAAGTCATCAGCCAATGAAAAATCAATCGTCACTAGGTACGGTTGTAAAAAAATGCTGCCAGAGTCGGATATGGGGCTGCGGTGGCTCAATTGGTAGAGCGCTCACCTCTGGCGCTAGGGGTGATCGGATCGATCCCTGCTCATGCCATGTGGGCTTTGTGGTGGACAAACACCGTGTGCGTGGGTTTTCTCGGGATACTCCAATTCCTCCCACTTTCTTCATTCCACCAATTCATATCATCATCAACCATCCGGCCTGAACCAAAGTTGCCCAAGCGAAATTTAAAAAAGTTGGATATTTTTTTAAAGAAACTATATTCCTGCACTAAACAGATTTATGTAACTGACTGCAATGTCTCTTGGTATCATGGTTGCTCATCGAGTTCCTAAGCCATAGAGTAAGTAAGTAATACATATAATTTTTATTGTACTTACTTTCCTTGTTCGCCACTCAGTCCAAATGCCATGTACTGATCCTTTGAAATTCTTCCTGACAACTGTATCTGAACCATATCTCCTTGCATCTCCCACTGTACTTGAAGACGCCCTGGGAGCATCTCCCTACAATTGGTCATCCCACCTTTATTATCTGGTGTCGTACTCGTCTGCACATGGAGGTGGAAAAGAGACAGTCATAAATGCCAGAATTTAAAGAAAGATATACAGCAATATTAACTTTATAGTAAGTAAGTATAGCTGCTTTAAAGTAAGTGGAACAGTTGCTACAGTAGAGAAAACCAAACTAAGATAAGGTTATATGCATTAGAATGCTTGTTAACAAAACAGTTACAGTGTATAAAAGTACTATTGGGATAAATTTATTGTTGTTATAAAACCCTTAAGAAAAATTTGTGCCATAAAATCCTTTCATCCGTCACAGAATTAGCTAGATGTTTTAAAAAATGGAGCTCTAAATTAAACTGGGTGACACGGCACTTCCTTAAGGGCTCTGGTCTGTCAAACGACTACACTACGTTCAAGCAAAGTATTACGGGTTCAGCTTAACACCTCTTCGTAGTCACGTATCTGACTTTCGTGACCCCTTCCCGCCATTTCTTTATTCAAGTAGCTTCCCAATTGTCCTTATAATGCTGGATTAATACTGAAATTTTAAGTCTGCACTGGGAATTGAACCCGGGACCCCTCACACTGAAGGCAAGTGCGCTACCAACTAGGTCACGCAGGTCTCTTGAATTTCTAAATACAATTACTATATAAATTTCTTTCAGCTGTTGTTATTTTAGAGTTATATCTTACTTTTTTTTTTTGTTAAAGAAACTTTTTAATATAGTATAGCTACTTCCAGCAGCTTACTTGAAACGATGTGGCTAACGCATGATGAAACATTACTTGTAATTGTTATTGAATTAAATAAACTGTTCTCAGAACGCAATGTTTTGCGCATGAACGATTTCTTTTGATGTTGATATTTTCATGTTCACGTTTTGAAAGCATTCTTTCTATGTGTGGCATTTAGGTGTTGGCTCAATTGTTTACTTAACTTACTATTTGAGCATGTCATTTAGATACGTAAAACAAAAGTGAGGGTGTATCTTCATGTATTGTTTACTACATCATTGAAGGTACTATACATTGTGATGCACTAATGCACTATGGTACAGACCTCTTAGTTAAAATGATAATGACAACCTAAAGAAAATGACATTAAACATTATTACATTAACATATTTACAAATTAAGAACTTCCAGGACAGTGAGATACATAATCACACATACAGCCCCCCCCCCCCCCCATACACACACACACACGTGAAAAGGAGGGAGAGACTAAAAACTTATGTACCCAACAAAATCGCTAAGGAATGTTTGGAATCTTAACAAAAATAATAAATAAATTCAAATATAAAGACAAAGGTATTCATAGAAAATGACGTTTTTTAGCATTTCAAACAAATTTTGAATACTGTACTTTTCGGAAGAAAAAATAACATTTACTTCATTTGATTAATGAAACAGTCACTATAAATTGTCTTTGTATATAGATACTTGAACACATTTTGTATACTTTAATCAGTACCATTAAACTCTAATAGATTAAGATAATATTATGTTCCACGCTTCTCCTACCAAGTTGGAAACTAATGACAGTATCATTCAGGTACCTTAAAACCAAAGAAACCTTAAAACATGTCTTCAGATCTTGCTGCTAAACTAGATGTGATGTGAGTTTTGATAACCCTCTCAATCCATGTCATTGCTTTCTTCAAAAATCGGAATGTTAAAAGTAATATGGCCTGAAGATAGGCACCCACTTAACTTGATAACAATGTACAAACGAATTTGCGATAAACCCTCAAATAAGGGTTCGTATACTGACGACGTCTGGGACGTTGCACGGTTTCTGCAAAGGTATTAAGATTATAACAACACATTTTCTGTTGAAATACACACATGTATATGCTATTTTACTGACTGACTGTTTTAGATTAGAACTTGTATTTCATTTTTGAGTCTCTGTGGTCTAAAGTCAAAGATTGCGGAATACGGGTCAGCGATGACAAGATGACATCGATAATCAGCAATCATGAATTTGGCAACAGAAATCGTGCAATCGCCAGAGAATTGAAGATTTGCCCCAGTAATGTGAATTCTATTATAAAACTGGCAGAGTATTTATTTTTCAACATGATAATGACCCAAAACATTAATCAAGTTGTGCCGAAACTATTGACACAAGTTAAAGAAGGAAAATAATAGAACGTCATGATTTGACTAAAACATTCTCCAGAGATCAATCTGATTAAGTTCCTGTCGAATCGGTGAGGCAGAAAAAGTATGCCAGCATACTTATAATGTATGCTTCTACAGTACAAGTGAGAACACTAGTCTTGAAAAATACAATATAGAATGCCCAAATTATGTAAAGAGACAATCAAGAATAAAGTAAGTCATATAAAAAAATCCATTATGAATACTGTTCTGTTCCTTGTAATGATTTGAAATTTCTAATTATATATATATATAACTTTTCACATCAATGATAATTCCTGTATTTTTTAAATTGAAATTTTATTTGGAAAAGTAATGAGGGATGCGTAAATACTTATGGACGGTAATGTGTAATATTCTACGCTACGTACAATCGTACATATTAGTGAACTTTATAAAGTTAATGGTGCATTAGCTTTTTCTTAATTCCCTCAACATTTCATGGTATTTACATACCCTTATGGATTAAATTATAATTAGTAATAATACTCCGTCGAGTTTCTTTTATAGTTAATCGGTACGTGGACATGTATAATAAATAATTTCTTCTCAGACAAACGCAAAACGGAAAAGTTTATTGAAAAGAGCTACTAAATTAGGGAAATTCTCTTTAATTTTGCTTTATATGTAACTTTTTGTTTGAAATACAAATTCTCACTTAATTTTGAAAACAAAATAACTTAATACAATGAAAGTTGAAAGCATCCATGTTATGTCTACGGAAATGGTTATTCCGACTGGAACCATTTTTAAATCTATGAATTGATACGCAAAAGTACAATGATATCAGATATTACAGTTTCAAATACAGTTGTTTTCAAGTAAAAATTTTCAATAGAGGGAAAACAGGTTCAAAATTGTAAGAAATGATCAAAAGAAATATGGTTTGTCCAAGACTGCAAGATTTGCAATTGTAGTAACTGAACGAAACGTGGATACAAATTATGATTCTATGATTACTTATTTTTATTATTTATATTCCTTTTATACTTTATATTCTCTTTATACTTCATTAAATAAGAATATATGTGGATATAATTATATTGAGGCCTTGTATCTGTACCTAATTTAATTAAAACAGGCTGACAAGGCTATTATACTTAACTTGTTTGTACGAACATACAATAAAGTTAAGTGTAATAATCTTGTCAGCCTGTTTTAATTAAAAAAATAGATACTGTAAAATGTGATCGGGTTAGATCGATTCTTGACTATTTTCTCTTTTCTAAAGGATTACTCTTTCAGATAAAAACATATTTCATTTGTTTGCAATTGTAAAAAAGTTCTGATAAACACTTTTCAAGTAAAAGATTTAATAAAGACGGAAATTCAGAGTCGAAAAACATTATGTAATGTATCATATTTTCTAATTCTGAGAAGTTTTACATTTCTGTTACCTTAGTTATGTAGACGCCTGCTGACTTCAAATTTAATAACTCTCTCAATATTATTTTTTTCTTCTATTTCTTATTTGACTGCAAGATCATGTTGTGTAGCAACCAATATAATCCATTTCTAGGAATTTTATTCAAGTTGATTGGTGGCCTTCGTAGAAGTGAATAGAAAACGACGTGTTTAGACAGGAGACTTCAGACGTTTGGTAACAAAAGACGATTCTCCACTGAATAGTCACATGATTAAATGGATTTGTGTATTATGGATAAACATAGCAGATAATAACCTCTCAATGTGCTTTTTTTTCCTATTGTATTTTTTCACTTGTAAGAGTTCTATGCGTACCCTTAGTTGTTTCGTTCTTGGAAAATGCCCTAGAGCTCAGCTCAACAAGAAAACATGTATAGAGGAAGGTCGTATTCCCAGAAGGTACGCCGATCAATAGGTTAAAAACATGAATTGAATTCAAAGTAATATCGTTGAAAAAAAAATAAATAAAAGAATTTCCATTGAACTACTGTATTACTAATCTTTCTTTTATGGTTTATATATTATTGAACTATTGTGTTTAATTTTGAAGGTTATTTTCGACGAAAACTTTTAATTCTCCTTAAAGTTCCATTTTTGAGAAAATCATCTCAAAGTTAATGACGGATTAAAAGAGGGAGGTGGAAGGGCGGCCTTTTCCCCGGAAGACGCCAACCTTTTTTTTTTTTGATAAGGGAGTAGGGAAGGAGAAAGATGGAGCGAAACAAGAAGCGAAACAACAACAAATTCGAGCACTATTCTGTGTAACGCTCTGTAACACCGCAAGACTTTACCGAAGATAAAACTTGACTTCTGATTCTGATAGATGAACTCACACACACATTGATTAACATTATTGCTACACTGATATACTCAAATAAACAAACAAACAAAAAGGGCTTTTCTTCTACTAACATATCAATTTGAAACTTTTTCTGCGCACATAGTTTTCAAGTTATTAAGGGGAAAGGAATGACAGGCAGTTAATATAGGAATACATACATTAACAATGTTTCACCTGCGACAAGATTTTTCAGGAAAACAAACTCTTTTCTGATTCAGTACCCGCGAAAATTAAATGTAATCTATTTCGGATCAACAGTGGAGAACTGGCGTTGATTCGAAACTTGCTAATGTCGATCATCCTGACTGAAATGTTTGTGTGTGTAGAATTCATGGGTAAAGACTTTGTATAAAGAGAGGGAAAAGAAAACAAAGAGATATACTTTCATAATCAAGAGATCCGGAAATGTAACAGGTTCATGATAAAAAATGGTTTGCATAAAATTTAACTTAATTATCTATCTAAAACTTGGAGTTTCAAGGAATAGTTATTGGCGGGCAAGTGCAAACGAATTTTGAAGCAAAATACTTTCTTACCCATTTTTTGTTACGTAACATAGACACGCGACAGTACTTGGGACCTTTTCTGGAGAGGCAGACGTGTGACGTGTGACCTCTGTGAATTCACACAAGTGAACACGCTACTGACGTACATTATTTTATTAACTCGTTTGGCTTAAATGAGATCCCCAATCTGTTTTTTTGTTCTCTATTTCCTAGTTCATGTAATACAAACTAATTCTCAGTCATTTTTGTAATGAACACCATAAATTTGATAATTTAATCATCCTGCGATTAATAGTAAAGCTATCTATTGTATTTTGTCTATATCTATGAGTTTATTTAAGCAACAACCTTTCTCGATGAGTCTTTCTAAAGTCTTGATTACATATCATTCAATGCTTATTTACACATACAATTCATTACATGGATAATATCGGAAACTATTTGACATTAGGATATGAATTTAATAATGTGTTATAAAATTATGTACTTAACATGCACTTATGTTGGTACTCGTAATAATCAATCCATTCACTTGTAAAGAGAAAGTTATCTACAGATATATAAAGGTGATTAATTTTTTTTAAGCTGTTGAAGAAGTGGTAAAACCATTGTAAACTGGATAGTAAATAAAGTAGTTGGTAACTGGATAGTAAACAAGTGGTCAAGTAATTGTTAATCTGATAGTAAACAAGTGGTCAAGTAATTGTAAATCTCATAGTAAACAAGTGGTCAAGTAATTGTAAATCTGATAGTAAACAAGTGGTCAAGTAATTGTAAATCTGATAGTAAACAAGTGGTCAAGTAATTGTAAATCTCATAGTAAACAAGTGGTCAAGTAATTGTAAATCTGATAGTAAACATGTGGTCAAGTAATTGTAAATCTGATAGTAAACA
>JAGDQP010010096.1:1762-25747 GCA_022664845.1 Lepisma saccharinum
GCTCTTTCTTTCTTTCTTTCTTTCTTTCTTTCTTTCTTTCTTTCTTTCTTTCTTTCTTTCTTTCTTTCTTTCTTTCTTTCTTTCTCTCTTTCTCTCTCTCTTTCTTTCTTTCTTTCTTTCTTTCTCTCTTTCTTTCTTTCTTTCTTTTTCTCTCTCTCTCTCTTTCTTTCTTTCTCTCTCTCTTTCTTTCTTTCTTTCTCTCTCTCTTTCTTTCTCTCTTTCTTTCTTTCTTTCTTTCTTTCTTTCTCTCTCTCTCTCTCTTTCTTTCTTTCTCTCTCTCTCTCTTTCTTTCTTTCTTTGTTTCATTCCCTCTTGATTTCTTTCTTTCGCTCTTTCTTTCTTTGCCTTGCTTTCGTTCTTTCTTTCCTTTTCCCTTTCTTTCTTTCTTTTTTCCTTTCATTCTTTCTTTGTTGATAATCTTTCTCTCTGTTAAGTAAGAAATAAATTTTGATCTTAAACTTTCTTTGCAATGTATACTTCTTTGACTCAGTAAACGGTGAATTTGACTGGCTAGTGTAGGCCTATGAGCTGTGTATTTTATGATTCTAGTTTTTAAGCCCATCCGCCCTAGTCGTTTTTATAACAATCGTTTCCGAGTGAATATTGTTGTCACAACACCAAAATAATACATCTACAACGTGCCGATAGGTGTTTCATTTAAGGTATTCGGAAGTTGGTGGTTGTTATTGAGGTAATGAGAAAGAGGCGATTGTGAGTTATTTATTTATATTCGTACTTATTTCTGACCTGCAACGGAATATTCTTGTTTAATTTAAGCTTACTAGGCCAACAGGAAGAGTATTTCGATGCCTTTGGTTGAGGGGATTTATTGGGGTGCTTACACGTTTCATATTTTTTCCCGTAATTTCAACCTGACCTCTATTTTTATGCCAAATTACGCTTTCTACGCCAACTGGAAGTGGATTTTAAAACATCTGGAATGACAGCCAGATATACGTTATACAGGGTGTCTTTGAAATAATGATGCAGACTTCAAGAGGTGGGTGATTGTTTACACATCAAACCAAGAAAAATGTTCATTCCGAAATCTGACTTGTTTCGAACCTACAGTGCTCAAAGGTCCTGCGGCATCGTCACAACTGACACATCGTCATATCCCGACAAGTAAAAGCGTAAGCAATGTCGGCTTAACAAATCATACGAAAGGGACCTTAGGTAGGCGTATGACGTCATCAATTACAGGAATTCTAATTTCTCAGCTAAAGTAAACAATGTTAAAATCTCAGAGAGTTCATGTGATACACATTCACATGTATTATATTATGTTATGGTCCAATGTCTGACTCAAATGCATATTTATTGTTGTGTTGAGAAATAAACCTTCTTGTTAGGGCTAATTACGTCTAAATCTATATATTTTCTATTTATTTAAATTGATTGTAATTTGCGTAAAGGAAAATTAGTAAAACAAGAGAAAGAAAAACCAATGTTACATAGATTGCGGGTTGCTGCAATGTTGCAAGTAGTTTACAGGTTGAACAAGAGATGGCAGCACAATTTTATATGTGACTTAAAGTAAAGATCGTAAATGAAATGGATGGAAGATTTGTTTTGAAGAGACCATGAAATGTAGAAAGATTGATACCATTACCATAACATAGTTTAAAGAATTCTATGCCAAGATGTTGTATTTTGATTAAGTAAAAAATAATATTGTACAGTTAATTATTGTCCTTTGTTATATAAGTAGCGAAGGTATATTACAGAGGTAGAGCCAAAATTAAATAGATTGACAAATTTCAGTTCTTAATTTGCGATTACCAGCATTTTCTTATCAGATGCAACTTGATTTCTATTAACTTATTGCCTACTTCTAGGATGCTTGATTGCTCCGCAGAGTAAGATAATAAATAAGCTCTAGATACAGCTTTGTTCGTATGTCACTGTAGTCACGCACTGCACGTACGGTACAAGCAGAGTTGGAGCAGTTTGGTAACCTATCGGAGAATACATGGAGAAGGAAACAATGAGCATCCAAAGTTGAAGATACCCTGAGAGATTTAAGGAGAAGCAGTCTACATTTCTTAAGAGTGGTACTGGGTCCAGACAAAATATGAAAACTCGCACACACACACACACACACACACACACTCGTACCGTTTCTTAAGTTATGTTTATGATTGGCAAATACAGAATAGAGCATGGGATTTTTATGCTTACCCTATTCGACCATTCAATTCCTTCACAATGAAATTCTTGTTGTGAAACTTGTCTATGCGGCACTCCGTCAATCAAAAACATTGCTTCAATAGATGTATGATTTACTAGGCCGACATCGATAATGCCATTACGTGTCGAACCATGACGTCATTTGTAACGATGCCTGAATCTCCGAAACTAAGAATAATTTTGAAAATTTTCAAAGGATTGCTTTCTCTTGTTCCGATGTAAATAACCACCTCCCGAAGTTTTGCACCGTTATTTCTGGGACAATCTGTATGCGTAGATATTAAACATTTTTTTAAAAATGTCGAGCTGCTTAGGTAGAGCGTTAGCTTAGCATTCGAAAGGTCCTGGGATCGCGATCCCAGCGGCCAATCATCCTGACAGAAGTTTTTCCTGTCAAAATAGGCCCTGGCCATCTACCTTCAACACATTCTCTCTCCACCCTATCCCGGCCTAAGCCTCAGATGCGTAAAGCCCTTATAACAAATTCAAAATTCATTCATTCTTGAAAATAAATATTTTGTGCATAGACTAATAAAAGGAAGTCATGTAAAATACAGTAATTAATTAGTTTCTATTTCACAGTAAAATGCTATCTACGTTGTACTTTTCATTTCAGAAATAA
Source organism: Lepisma saccharinum (assembly GCA_022664845.1). Taxonomy (NCBI): domain Eukaryota; kingdom Metazoa; phylum Arthropoda; class Insecta; order Zygentoma; family Lepismatidae; genus Lepisma; species Lepisma saccharinum. Next base: position 4,575 of record JAGDQP010010096.1, read on the forward strand.
AATAATTCAGTAAATTACGTTGAACTCAAAGCGATTTGAATAAAAATATTAAAATTGATATTTACTGGAAAACACTTCATGAAAATTTGCATCATAGGCCCTAATCTTCAAAACATACTTATTTTCTCTTTCTCCTGATCTTTTTAATGTGCATTTTCTATATTTTACTAACAATGGCGCATATAAATTGAGAGTTCATGCAGCTTTACATCATTTCTACTTTAATCCTCTCAAATGACAGGTGGTGACATCTGCAAGTGTTCTTAGGTACTCTTTAGCACTTTCCTTGTCCCCCCTCTAGGTACAACTTTCTCGCACTTTTCAAACCGGGGTTTGGAGAAGCGAAAGACAAAAGAATTGTCAATTGGGGATTTTTTTTTCTGTTTCTTCCCCGATCAATAACGAGCACTTAAAGTCCTATTTCTTTTCTTCTTTTTTTTTTTTAATTAGACCCGAAAGAACTTTCTTCACACAAGCGAATGGAAGACTCCGTCTTCTGCGTCCTCTTTACGTACAAGTCCATTATCGTGCTTCTGGCGTACCAAAAGAAAATGCTGAGCACCTAGCGTACACAGTATCCAAGATGATGATTAAAGTGAAAATATATTTTCTATTTTGTTAATATGGTAAGCTTTACCAATTGTTTCTTGTGTAAATACTCATTTTCCATTACGATTTCATTTACTCTAGTACAGAGTTTCTCAACCTTTCTTGTGCCGCAACCCCTTTTACCATGTCTTCTGGCCAGCGAGCCCCAAGAGTACTTTTCTTGGTTATAATAAGCGATTGTGTTTCACTTCGTTGAAACGTGTTGAAACCTTCACGAGGCTATATAATACACACAAACGCACACCTACACACACACACACACACACACCTCGCGATCCCCTTGCAACTAGGTCGCGACCCCACATTGAGAAACTCCACCCAAGTCATTTTCGTGTCATTATCGCCACTTTGTAACCATCATATAGTGATTCTGCCAGAACCTCCTGTAGAGGGTGTCATCCCCAAATTCTCGAGCGCACTCCCATTTTTAAAATTTTTTTTACTGTCAGAAATTGATAGAAACTGCAAAACTCCACTTAACACTCTCCCAATTATGACTTTACATCCCCCAAACTAAAAGTCCTGACGGAATCCCTGCCATCATATGACGTAAACATGACGTCTCTGTGCTGCTTGGGAAACATTATGAATATCGTTTCATCTCATTGTTTTCGCTGATATTTCTAAGCTTGTGGTTCAAAAGTGATCCACATGAATCATTTGAATGGAAAATATTTTTAGGTGTTTCACTTAATTGTCATCTTTATTAATCCAGCCATGTGATTTTGAATTAGTTTCCATTGCACGCTTGGAACCATGGATTTTGGTGAGAATGCGATAGAAGATAGATCATGGTATAAATTGAAACGTAACAAATGACAAACTCAACGCGTAAGATTAATTTGAATTTCATTCATGGCCTTTAGGTAACTATGGCTCAGGCCACGATAGAGGTGGGGAGAGGATGTGGGAAGGAAGTGAGTCAGGACCTAGTTTCGAAGTACTATCCCAGTATTAACCTGGTGTGACTGAGGAAAGACCTGAGAAAAAAATCGCCGGTCGCTGGGAGAACATGTGCAAGCCTACGTTGCTCATATGAAGCAAACCTTGGTGGTTTTTGAACGGAGATGGATACCTTGAAGTATAGAGGGATGTTTTAAACTTATTTACTAATGAAATACTCTCATCATTATTAATTATATCTTTCTGAGCTTTTAACAAACACTCAGAATAAAAGATACATAACCAACGCTGTAAGTCAAAATAACCTAATTATATCCTGCTTTTAATTTGCAATAGGCAAACCACTTTCTGTATTTCTTCTGTGTGTAAAGCCAATATTTCTATCTAGTTTCGAATATACATATCACAAAATTCGGTATTTTGAAATACAGGGTGAGTCAGAAATATAGTTACACATTTGTTCGTATCGTATGATGACACTATTATGGTTAGTGGAAGTGATAGTGCCATTGGAAAGTCAAATCTTCATATTAAATTCCAATACACAAAATAGCAACCACACTCACTTGATTCTCTCAAACTGTTCGCCGTTTACATACAAGCATACTTGACAACGATTTCGAAAATAAGTAATTGCTTTACGAGACATGCCTGTTGGAATGACACGAATTTTTTCCTCGTTTGTTGTTTTCAGCATGACGATGTCTCGTGGTTTCCAGGTGTAAACAATTTCTTTCAATATAACCTCACAACCAAGTCACAGGCTGTGAGATTAGGGGAGTGATCTGGCCATTTTGTTGATCCTCTTCTTCCCAACGACCTGCTGGCAATTCACAGTCCAAAATTTCCCTCGCCGCAATATCATAGTGAGGGGGTGCATCATCCTGTTAGAATAAGCAATTTTTGTTCATCACTATGCATCAGTGATACAACAAGTTCACTATAAATGTTACAATACCGATCAGTATTAACAATCTTCTCCAAGATTCGTATTCCTAACAATCATTCCCATCAAATTATTGCGCAAACTGTAACTAATCCTCATTGTGAACGTCTCCCTTCAATAGCTCGAGGATCCTCAGTAGCGTAATAATGAGAATTGTGTCGATAAACACTTCCGTTGACTTGGAACACAGCTTCATCTGAGAAGTGCATTTTGCTAAATCAAATTTGTCGTTTACACATTCCCTTAAAACAAATTCACACACTCATCCTTGTTGATTTCATGGACACAAATGGTTTTGTAGGCACGGTAGCTCTCACGTCCTGCAACACGAGTCACGTTAGGTGGACTCCTGCGAAGCTTATGTGTACCGTTGACGCGTCGATTCTTGAGGGCTATTGGTAAACGCTTCCACAATCCTTGCCGTGCTACTGCGAGACCTTGTCCTTTTTCGATATTTCCTGTTGCAAAGAGTCGTTTTCTACATTTACCCACAGGCAATAGCAGCAATAATACGTTGAAATGACGTCTCGTCAGTCCCACGGCTTCGCGATCATTCTGGCATGTAGTCGCGCACGGTGTAACTGTAAGTTGCTGCACGTTCAACGACATCTTGACTAGTGACGTAAGCTTATGCACGTCACTCTAAGCTGAAATCAGAAAATTAACTTTTAAGTTTTACATACCATTCACCATTTCCCTCTACAGTTGTACAGTTTTATACTCCATTTAGTTCAAAAGTTTAACCGTATTTCTGACTCATCCTGTATATATCTATTCAGTTAAAACGAAAATACGGGTTCGTGAAGTGAGCACGAAGTCACATAGCACGTTGCAGTAAAAGATTTTCATCTTACAAAGAGAAGTAGAAGGATGTGAGATTATTGGTGGTTAGGAAGTGAACGTAATTGATCAGCCACAGATAATCTTCTAATTGTGAAACATACACCAATAAATAAATAGTATAAGAAGTCATTCGTAACGGTATTCAATATAGTGTAGTGGCTAATTCTTCTGACTTGTACTCTGGAGCTCTGGGGTTCGAGTCCGTACCAAACTTCGGTTTCTTTATTTTCCTACAAATAAAAGATTCGAAAGCTCATCGGTTAAATATTGACAAGATTTATCTCAGGAAAGAGTGTTGATTAAACACGAGCTATTGACATCATATTCGATGTTCCGTATAATTCAAACCATCAAAATAATAATAATATATTTTAAAAAGCCTCCGCTGCTAACAAACGACAATCTATTGCCAGCGTGCTTTGAATTTACTTACATTATTATGTGTTGTCATTGTATACTCGTATATACTACACTGTACTTGTAGGAAATTTGTGAAAATATCTTTTTTTCTTTCCATATCCGTAAAACTCGAGTTTTCTATGATCCGAGGTAGCGTCGGTCTCATCCAACTCGGAAATGTCGACAATCTGCTCTGTATAAATGTTAGTGAAACGCGTATTGCAATGTACATTTTGTGTAATTTTTAGCACGTATTTTTAATATTTAAAAGTTCAATTAGTTTTCCGTTGTCTCTCTTTAGTTTTCACCTTTCACTATATTTCGTCATTTACCATTATCTCTCTCGCACTCTGTGTCTGCGTATTAGAGAGAGATATAGAGACAGTGAGAATGAAAGAGAGGGAATATATATGTGTGTGTGTGTTCATGAACAAATTCATGACATAACGGAAAATTCTCCTGCATTTTTATCTCTTCTCTTTCTCTGACTTTGTTTATTCCTCCCTTTCCCTGCTCTTCCAATTCTTTCTCGGTTTGTCTCTGAATTCGCGTAGAAAATTCATTGTATTGCATAATTTGCGAATATGGCATGCTGATTAGTGATGATGGATGTCTAAACGAATTTTTCATTCATGTCTATAAGTTCCTATATACACTAAATCGGAAGAGTGGAAAGTTTCATTCTTTTTTCTTTTCTTTTTTTTATGAAAAAGTGGGAATCGAGAAGAGTGGTTTTGAACGAAACGCTCTCGCTTTGAATATAAAATGTGGTCATTATTTTCGATGCGATTTCGAATGCTTTACGGATGTAATTTATTCTTCAGACTTGAAAGGGTAATTTCTCATTGTATTTTCAGAGTGGCTTCCATTGCATTACAGATAGTAGTCAAGTTTGTTTTCCTTCATTTGATATTGAAAATGTTATCCAAAGACGAAACCCCACTGTGAAGTTAAAAATGACAGCAGAAGACCTGATAACTTTTTCTCAACGACAGAAAATATACCAGAAGAACGGAAGGTATTTCTTGAACGTTGTTTTCAAGTACCTGTTGGGACCTTTCCAACTCATTCTATCTTAGTTGTTCGTTTTGCCTTGGGAATAATTAAAGCGTTGAATCGCTGGCAGGAAGGTATCAGGTTTAAATCCCGCCTACGTCAAGTTGTTTCTCTTATGTTTATCATTCATAAGAATTTGAGGTTACGTATTCTTATAATAACAAAAGAGCTACCATAAGTCACTTCTTATTTCAGTTGAAATTTCGTATAATTTCTTCTCGATGAAAATCCGCTTTAAAAGAGTGCTCCTCTTTCCGCTCTCGTGAGATGAAATATTCAGCTCCTCAGAATTTAGTGTGTATCTTAGTATATATATATATACTTAAATAGAATACATCAAGAATGTGAAAAATTTAAAGTTGGAAAGGGGGTAAGGCAAGGAGATTCAATTTCTCCAAAACTGTTTTCAGTTGTCCTGGAGAGAGTGTTCCAAAATTTAAACTCTGATGAAATTGGAATAAAGATCCATGGAGAATATCTTCATCACCTAAGATCTGCTGATGATATAGTCCTGTTTGCTTTAAGTGCAGAAGAACTACAAACCAGAATGGAAGAGGTGGGTAATGAGAGTTCGAAAATAGGCCTTAAGATGAACTTAAGTAAAACAAAAGTAATATACAACCAACATGCTGTAAAGAAGGAAATAAAGATTAGCGGAGAGACAATAGGCATAGTTGATAAGTATATTTACCTAGGACAGCTCAAAACGTCGAATGCCAAGTTGGCTAATGAAATAAATGGAAGATGCAAAATGGCGTCGGGTTCGTTTGGAAGACTACACTTTATTTTCAAAAGCAAACTGCCAATGTGTCTCAAGCATAAAGTTTATAATCAATGATGTACCGCTTGAAAACTTGGACATTGGATGCAGAAACGACTCAAAGATTGAGAGTCACACAAAGAGCGATTGAGGGATGCATGCTAGAAATAACCCGCAGGGACAGGAAGACAAATGAATGGATTCGCGCACAAACAAAGGTAGAACATATAATCAACACTACGAAGAAGATGAAGTGGAGATGGGCCGGTCACAGATGGAAGGTGGACGACAAATGTACTACATTCGATTCCTAGAGAAAAGAAACGACCGAGACGACGTCCAAATGCAAGATGGGTAGATGAAATCAAGCGTTTTCCAGGAGATACATGGATGAGGATAGTAGCAGACCGAGATATGTGGAAAGAAAAGGGGGAGGCCTTCATCCAGGAGTGGATAGAAAACGGCTGAATATGATATACGGCAAAAGCTTAAGATGGGATTGCTGACATCTAAACAAGAAAAAATATTCCTATGAACATGAGTGACACTCCACTTCGTTTTGGAGATTCAGCGTTTCCAACTTCGAGCCCGAAATCGACGCCTAACAAAGGAAATAAAATTAATAATTCTCAATAAATCAGAAACGACGCATTCAATGAAAATTTCGTTTGCGGAAATTTGTCTCCAACAACATGGTGGCTATCAGAAATAAAAATACGATGTTACCGGGTTGTCAGTGCTGCCAACGCTGTGTAACGTTTACATTTTTCAAATGGCACTACTTCGTGTTATTGGGTACATGGTTTTCTCTAGTGATGATAAACAACATACGTAAAGCAAACACCGCAGTATTGCAAACTATGGATGAAATATCCTAGGAAAATACGTAGTTTGTATTAGATCGCGAAGAACTTTGTTGTATCCATATACCAGGTACCGTAAAACGGGCTACTTTGGCACCCACCTATTTATGTGTTCTTAATATTTTGTTCCTTCAAGGTCCTTAATGGTTCCTTTTGGTCCTTAACGGTTCCTTTTGGTCCTTAATGGTTCCTTTTGGTCCTTAACGGTTCCTTTTGGTCCTTAACGTTTCGTTTGCATCATATGTCAAAAATAGAATTGTAATTAAAGTAACAAACGTTCAAAAACAAATTCTATACCTGTGAGGACGATTAAGAATGCAAAAAACAAAAGATGACTGCAGTTTAGATATTTTTGGTTGGGTTTTTGTGTTATATAGTGAAACGTTTTTTTTGTTTTATCATAAAATGTTTGAAATTTTGTATAACTCTTTTTCTTAGTTATATTTTTTCCTTTAAAACGTGGTGTTGTCCAAACATAGACGTTACATTTCTTTTTTCATAGTGTTAATGTTGTTTATATATAAATAAAACAAGAAAAACTACAAATACTAACAAAAACAATGAAATATTAGCCTATTACTTTTAATACTATACAACAGTTTGCTATTGTGCACTTTTTCATTTTCGTGTGCTAAAGAAGCCCCCACAGTGCGTCTACATTCATCTAATGTAGACATTTCTCTAGCGGCCAAAGTAGCCCCAAACACTTTGGCACCCAGTAAACACATTTCTTGTGGAAAAATGGTCAAGGTTACAAAAGTTATTTTTTGCATGCATGTAGGCAAGAGCCGTATGGTCAATTTTGAATAGTTTCTTTGTGGAAAAAAATCACACACAAAAGTAAGAATGTCCTAAAACCTGCGTAAAGTACCCCCGGTTTACGGTATGTATGTTTCAGCATAACTCTGGAACGCCTGCAGCAATTTCAACCAAATTTGGTATACAATCTGGAAAAAATACTATCGGGGCAAGACACCCCTAAGGGTAGGGGGTGATATGTGAAAATAATTTTAAACGACCGATATTAGTGTCGAATCCATAGTTTTCGGGGTCGCTGAGATGAATAGTCACACTCCCAACGCCGTTAAAGTCCAAGTTCAGCACTCATCGGCACGGAGGGTGATAAGAGGTGAAAAATAAAATGTCCAGAATGCATAGAATTCATTCCTTTTCCTGTCTAATAGAACATTGGGATAGATAAATTACCCGGGCAACGCCGAGTAAACAGCTAGTATCTTACGGTGTTTACATACGAATGTCTCAAATCCGCTCGATTAATAATTTTCAAGATTATCACAAGATATATTGTAATTTCTTTTATCCTGTACGTTTTTCTTTCCTTCGTAGTCCAGTATTCAGTTTTTAGGTTCCGTTTGTGAAACAGATGCTTAACTACGAAACGCAACGTATACTCAAACGAACAGGTGAGGAACATTTCACTTTGTGTAACTGAATTTAACACAATGCCTTTCATGGTTTAATACACTACTAGATAATTTTCCAATAACGATAGAGATTGCACTGAAGGCTTTTTTTTTTTCAAACGTATGTGTTCTTTTCATAATAGAAGATATGCACACAGACTAATAATTTTATTTAAGTCGGTTGTCTATTGCAATGCTTTACGGTGTGACAGAAATACATAACGGAAACTCAAAATAAAACATGCCAATTACTTTCGTCGCAAACTGTACAAACCTACAGAAGTCAGACATTTAAAATCGAGTGCGAAATGATTAGAAGAGAGAATAAAACGGTTTTAAATTTTGATTTTAAGGAGCTGAAAAAAAATGTTTAAAACTTATGGACCAGTGACTGATATGGTCTGTGTGACTCTAACCTATTTTCTGTCACACTTCCTCCGCTCCGATTCTTTTCCTCCAGTGTACCACCTCGATATTAACATCCTATTTGAAGTTTCCAGTAATAACTTAAAACTTCGAGTAAGTCTTATTATAATGTAATAAGAAAACTAATGAATTAAAGAATATTTTCTAAAATATCGAAGCTAATAAGGTTTTTGGTTCCAAAAATACGTGTCTCCAGTTTCTCACCATCATATATCTCTACCACTGAAATTGATCTGTTAGCAACGCATTGACAGAAACATGGCTTTTACCTCTGACTCTCGGAGGGGGTGGAGGTGGAAATTGGCAACTAGCTTCGTAAGAAACTCTTCGGTTATATAAGCTTTTCTTTCTCGCTTTTCAACGGAAATTTGGTGAACCGGAGCTTTTTTTTTTTTATGCTTCGCATTCACCTCACTACACGAAAGAGAACCAAGGTCACCCTTTCGACGTTCTAGACTCAGGTAATTTGCAGCTGAGATTTCCTAAACGAGAGGACGGTGTGAGGCGAGTTTTTTTCTTCAAAAAGCAATGTGACGTGAAACACTCTTAACCCTCACCTATCAGCCCTCACGCCCACATCCCTTCCTCCCTTCCCACTGTCTCTGAAAAGTCACCTGAGATCAATCGACCCTGCTAGGAACAATTTTCCACTCGGCGGAAGTAGACTCTGTGTTCACAGTCATATGGTACGTGTTCTCCAGATAGTCAATTTCGAGACTTCTTTTTTTGCTAACCAGAGCAGACAAATTTCCTGCCACTTTTGCGACAGCTAAATTCATCTTTCCTGAATTTTGCAAAGTTTTTTTTTCTTTTACTGTTAAATACAAACGTAGATTGTGTAATAAGTTCAACATGATATATTGAACGCCTTGTAATTGACTTGTACTGGGCTTCAAAGCCACAATCAACCATGCTGACAAGTTTCTTCTTCGTTTTCCATTTGTGTTATAGGGTAAATGATGGGAGTGTACCTTGAATTAGGAAATGGTTGCGTCACTATTTCCCCGTTCCTCATCAAAGTGCGAGCAAGAGGTGCGAAACATCATAATATAAATATGAATAAATTTCAGTATCGAATAATATCTTAAAAAAAAAGTCTTAACGGACATTTTAGTCTTAAGGCTACTTTTTTATTTCATTATTTTTTTTTTTGCATCTTTTATTTCATTATTTTTTACTTCAAAAAGAAACGAGAAAAGCAGCGTCCATCGCCTTATTTTAAGCTACTGTCTTGAGATTAGCCTAGAGCGGCTGACGGAAGCTAATAGAACGGCCACGCTCGGAATTCGATACCGATACCTTCCTATTACAAGGCTAGCACATCAAACAATATTATAATTGTATACGAAATGCATACCAAACGTCCGTGTCGTTTTGCTCGTATTCAAAATATACGGGTAGTAGAGAAATTACATTTTGAGTAAATTAATTATAAATTTTACGTCATAGCTGTGCAAAATGTCAATTTTTCTAGCTTTGACCAATGTTTCTGGGTTCATTTGTGTTTTTAACACTACCTAGAAGCTTGCTGGCTGAAAGGGAAGAGTAGTGTTTTCACTGTTGGGATATGGCGAGTTGCTCGTATAAATCTGCACCAATATTTGGAGCAAATTCCTTTTGCTACAGCGCAAAGCTAACGTGAGACGACCATGGATTTTTTTTTCTTAACAAGAAACAGATGAGTTAGATGATATTGGTGGGTTTCATCCATCTTCGTTAAGAATTTGCAAGCGCTTCAATTTATTTAACGACTAACTGATTTCCCGCCCGTTGGAACGGGGTCAAGAGTTTTGGACGACAGCCCGCAGACCAGAGAAATAATTTACTGTCTAATTGCCGTAACTCTAAAGACGTTTGAAATGTGTATTTTAAAAAATAAAATTGAGAGCCCCATTTTTTTTAAAACGACAATTTTATTGTGGTCAAAGTTCAATAAGTTATAACAAAAGTGAATAAATACAAACTTTTAGTTTGCACGCAATGCATTATAACATGAATTGAACAGAAATCAAATAACACAAATATCTCCTAAGATATTTCCTGGCAACTAGGTTCCTCCTTCGAACAATCCCAAACAAAACAATATTAATTTTAATGAAGAAATTTAGAAAAAACACTTCTTCATACGTAAAGAGATTCTTAATACGAAAGTACTGCACCATACTTACAGCCATTCAGGAGCTTAGTCAATGATCCCTGATTTTCCATTTCCTCCCTTGTCCCACCAGGCTCATGATACTTAAGTAAATACGACTACATAATTTTCCAATTAAATTGAATCCAATCATGAGGTTCCAAGTCATAATTTTACATTGAGAAATACATAAAAAATGAGTAAATCACATTCTCAGTACTTCCATGCAACTGTGCTCCATTGCATTACGTGATACAAAACTATAATTTGAAACACCAAAGTTAATAAACCTTCATGTACCGTAGATACCACACAAGTAGTAATCTATAGTCTAATGGCGTTGTTTAAGGATAATCTAAAGCAACGATCACCAACAAAAGAGGACAGCACTATCTCCGTGTATCTAATGTATTCATTTCATTGTACGAAATTTCATTGCTGCTCCTACAAATTCAGGCCTAGAGAGTTCAAACTTTCAGGAAAGAAAGAGCATAATCAATTCAAGAGCATGATTGATGTCGATTTTTCATTTTCGGTTTCCTTCATTGTTGAAACAGCTTCATTTTTGTTGTTAATATCGAAACCTATAACAATGAAGCTCTTTCAACAATGAACGAAAAAGAACATGAAAAATCGGCATCAATTATGGTCTTGAATTGGTTATGAACTCTCTTTCCTGAAAGTTTGAACTCTCTAGGCCTGAAGTTGTAGGAGCAGCGTTGAAATTTCGTGTAACAATGAAAATACATTAGACATATACGGAGATAGTGCTGCCATCTTTTGTTCGTGATCGTTGCTTTAGATTAACCGTAAACAAAGGAAACGAAACGCACCAACCAACACGAGTCATCGTTTTCCATCAAAATTACTAGAAATTAAAAACAATGGAAGACTAAAGTCTTGACGCCGCATCCGGTTTGTTGCCGTAGCAACAGTGGGGGACCAAGTCTAAACAAACTACGTTTGATGGCAAGAGAGGTAGAAAGAAGATCAGTTGTTGAAGGAACGCGTTTTCTTTTTCTTCCGAAGTGTTCATTATTCCGGTGATAAAGTGATCGAAAGAGCAGAAACTGCTGTCGTATCCAATCATGTACTTTTGCTTATACACGATCGAGATTTAATGTAGTTTCCATGGAAAGTACAAGTTAATACATGGAGTTGAGGTGAGAAGGTAATTTTTATTCCGGTAATTTAAGTTTTTATCGGACACGTAAAAAGCACTATTAACTTTCCGCCATCCTGATTTATGCTATTTCTTGTATATCAATTTGCGCCATTCTACATAGGGTACAAGGATTTCGTTTTAGCACTAGCATATATCTTCTTGAGTGTGTGTGTCCAAGATTAACGATAACGATTATGTGATTAACAATAAACTAATCATCAACTTCAGTTTAAGCTTCTTAGTTATAATTACCAATTTTTATTTAATTAAGGACTCGGGAATCTGATATGAATTATCCTCTTAATCACATCGACATATTTAAATTATTCATTCAATGACATTCCGTGAGATTTGCTTACTTCATTAATTGGCTTCTTCTACTTCCTTCTCTGCTGTTCGTCCTTTGGAAACAATAGAACGAGATGCATCTCTTTTGTTGTAATGACAACAATCTGACACGAATCACATAACCACAATGAATTGTTGAATATCGAAGGAACACCACAAACTCCCTCCTAACATCTGTTTGTTTAGACTGTAACGTGGCGAGTTACCATGGCGACCTACCGGATGTGACGTTATACTTTAGTCCTCCATAGATGGCATAGCGATACAATCTTTTACTAATACTTACATAAAAAGAAAAGAAAATGAAATGATAATTTTAGTACAGTACAATAGGTAGACTACCAATTACAAAATGTCCTTGTATGACTCTATTCTGTTCAACAAGAATAGTTCTAAGAAATGAGTGTCTAACTAAAAAACAATGAAACACAGTCTTGTTTGATGCAATGTATTTAAGTGGTGGGGATCTATCCCCAACTTCGGGGTAAGACACCACTTCAGCTGTTTTCACGCCACACACATAACTTCTTTGTGATACAATATAATCAAATACTTGACAGTCAAAAATAATCCTATTGAAGTGCATTTTCTACTCTGTCATGGAATTTAACCTGGTCCTAAACTGTTTACAGATTAGAGACAATTATTTTTAGCCTATTTGTTTCGAAGAACTTGCTTCGTCTTCACGTGACAAATTACGCGACATTCACTACAGCCCTTTAGAGAGCACACTGACAAGTCCTTTCGCACCATACAGGGTTTCCATCTAGGAGCATAGCTAAAGAATTACACGACTGTAGGTATCTAACCTCAGTCCACTGTAAGTATTTTCTGAACACTAGTTGGCAACACTGACAACGGGGTGGTTGCGAATGAGACACACAATATATGTCCATTGCGTCGATTAATAATTATAACAAGTTTGGTGCTGCTAGGTCTAACATAGTGGCAGCAATTTAAAAAAAGAATTTTAAAGAAACTAGGTTGGCAACACTGGGAAGTTGGTGACGTAGACAACCACAATAATTTTTTTTCTATTTTGTTGAAAAAAAGTTTGTGCCAAGTTTAGTGGCTGAACGGAATGGAAACATTTTGAGCAATTATTTTTTTTTAGTAGTGGCAACACTGAATCACTGCAACAATCAAGACGATTATTTCGGCTCTGATCTAGTCTAGTACAATACCTTTCAAACAACACCTCAAGAATCTATCTACATTTTATGGTTGCTGATATTTAATTAGGGAATACGGACAGACGGAAAGACACACTGAGGGGGGTATTATAAGGTCCCTTTATCTGTAGTTTATCTATCAAGAAGGGACCTAAAATGAAAGTTAGTATGCCTGAATGTCTGTTACGTAAGTAATAAACATCAGTGGCGTATTCTAGATTCAGAGCTTGGGCTACCACTAGCCGAAGTAAGAAGTAGAAAGTGGGTATGGAGGTCACACATAACAGTATTGATAATGATGATAGGTGTTATGGCCTCCTTTTCATGTAAAGTAATATTACTTGGGCAGATCAAAATAAATGCTCACAAGCTTAGGCTGCGGTGCTAGCCTAGATAGTCCACAGGATACGCTCCTGATATACATGTTTCTACTCATTTACACTAAAGTTTGTGCATCAGGTACTGGTACAGATCGTAGAGACAGTCCGGGTCTGGTATTGCGCTGTAATTGTCAGTTTTACCAACTTTAAAAAAAAATTCACATTGCGTCCATAGCGGTTGGCATAACCATTATTCGGCACAATAGAAAATACTGTGGTAGTCCCCACCCACAAGCACTCTTGTTCTCAGGGTTGACAACCTATTTTAAATATCCTCCAACGATAATAATATTACGCATTATTTACAATATAAATGAAAAACTTTTCATTTATATTACGCCGTTTATACACGCACTACAATCATCCACCGGAAGCGTGGGCGCATGCGCGAGTCCTCATCCTAAAACGGTCGCAGTTGTCAGTGTTGCTAACCGGTTTCAAATAATTTAATGCCGCACCAAAGGGCGGGCATATCGTATAAAACTAGTTTATACATGTAGCAATGTATTAATAAACCGTGGAAAGGATAAGTAAGTTAACAGGAGCTAACACAAAACCTGGGTGATATTCTAATGCTCTAACCAACTTAAGTACTGAAAATCAGAGCTGAAACAGGGTCCGACCCGAACATAGCTGACCCGGCCCAAAACTTGACCCGATTAACCCGATCTCTAGGAAAGTAATGAACTGAGAATTTTCGTGCTCTGATGGGTAACACCTCTGGTTTCGGTCACCGGTGAAATAAACACTGTTGAACACAATGAAATAATTAAAAAACCTTCCTTTGCCTTCCGTATCACCGGACCGAAATCAGGTCATCGGGTCAGACCAGATCCCAAATACAGACCCGGTGACCCGGAGACACACTGATTTTGTTAGTTTTCTCGAATATATATTCATGACATTTGATGCGAAAACGAGTAAGTCTGAATTTAGCAAGAACAAAATCCGTACAAAAAAGTAATAATAAAAAATAAGTCATGCGCATGCGTGCAGGATTTTCCTTCCGAAATATACGTATATTAAAATCCGGATATTTCTTGAACAGCACAATCTCAGATAATATATCCATGAAAAAGTGTTCAAGAAGTCAATGGTTTTACGGTAAAGCATCTACCATTATAATAAAATGTACTTCCGTCTATTTCCATTGAAACAAATGGGCGTTTCACTTCCTCTTATATTTATATAACTGATTCTCATATCCTGTATCCATCAATTTTAAATATAACGTTTTTCAGCCTATGTGTAACGTTCGTTTGCTCATGTTTACCACCTGTTTGCAGTAGAGACATTCTTTGAGAACGTAAACAAAGCATTCGTTGCAATGTTTTAATTTATGAAATATTCATGACTTGGAACTCAAACCGAATGGAAATGAAAGAATTCACTGGTGTTTAATCCTATGTTAAATCACAGTAAACAAGAAACCAATACAAAATGAACTGAAGTGACATAGCAATGTGCCACGTCTAAACAGCTTTACAAGGTATGATGGGGTGGATTTAAGTGATAAATAACAGTATATTAGAAGTTTTATTCAGTAGTTGGATAATATATTATTATGGAATAACAGATTTCATCTAATATTTTAATGCATTCGCCCCGCTGGTTACCGTCGCTAACTACTAATCTTGGTTTCCCTGGTTCGATTCCCGGTTCTACCAAGGTATTTCCTTCAATGTGAGAGGGCCTGGAACGGTGACCACCGAGCATCGTGATGCAATTGGGGAGCTGCTGTAAATAAAAGACAGTGGCGATCACAGTGAGAGTTTCGGCTCTCCTCTCCCAACACATCTGGTCAGCTGGAGCAGTAGACCAACTCCTCCCTTCGGGAAGAGGCCTGATCCAGTAGTGGATTATATATGGCTGTGAATTTTTACATATATCTGGTGTAGTAAAAAGTAATCCATTATTTTGTCAATAGATGGCTTCAGTGATCTGTATCTCGCGTTGTATAAGTCCGATCGGGTTCAACAAGATGGCGTTCAAACGATGAGATTGCGTACTACAAACACTGTTCAGATAGTTGTGATGAGTTGACTCAGTGTTGTGTGAGCGCGCGTCAAAATGGACACTAGCAAAGAGAAAATACGCTATATTTTACAGTTTTTCTTCGATAAAGGCGAAAACGCAAGCCAGGCGGCTGCAAATGTGAATAGTGTTTATGGTCCTGATACTGTAACAGCCAATCACGCGCAATTTTGGTTTCGTCGATTCCGTGCCGGTAATTTTGACGTCAAAGATGTACCACGCACTGGAAGGCCACGTGTCGAACATGTCGATAAAATCATGGACATTGTCGCGTCCGACCGTCATGTAAGCACTGTTTCGATTCCCAAGAGCTAAACATTGCACAAAAAACCATGTGGAACCATTTGCATAAGGCTGGATACAAAAATAAGCTTGATGTATGGGTGCCACATGAGTTAACGCAAAAAAAACAACTCATTTACCGAATTTCCATCTGCGAATCGCTGCTGAATCGCAACAAAAGCGACCCATTTCTGAAGCGGTTGGTGACTGGTATGAAAAATGGATCACTTACGACAACGTCACGCAAAAACGGTCGTGGTCGAAGCGCGGTGTGCCGGCGCAAACGGTGCCCAAGCCAGGATTGACGGCCAGGAAGGTTTTGCTGTGTTTGGTGGGATTGGCAGGGAATTATCTACTATGAGCTGCTCCCCTACGGCCAAACCCTTAACTCGGAACTATACTGTCAACAATTGGACCGTCTGAAGGCAGCAATCGCCCAGAAGCGGCCAGCTTTGGCCAATAGGAGAGGAATTGTGTTCCACCAGGCCACACACATCGATAGTGACTCGCCAGAAGCTCCGGGAGCTTGGTTGGGGGGTTCTTATGCATCCACCTTATAGTCCGGACCTGGCACCGAGTGATTACCATCTGTTCCTGTCCATGGCGAACACGTTTGCTGGTGCAAAATTCGCTTCAAGAGAGGCTTGTGAACATCGACTGTCTCAATTTTTTGCCAATAGGGACAAGGGCTTCTATGAGAGAGGCATCATGATATTACCTTCCAAATGGCAACACGTTATCGAACAAAACGGCGCATATGTGACCTAAATCGGATCATTCTAACTATAGTAAGTCAAGCCTTCAATGTGATGCAAAAATAATGGATTACTTTTTACTACACCAGATATTTATAATTTTATTATATTTATCGAGTTTCAAATTATTTTATTATGCTCCATTTCATTCATATTGGTGACTTAGTGTGTTGTGATGTTATATGATACAAGTTATGTACGAATCAGTAAAGAAAATAAGTACTAAAATTAACTGAAAGTGAATGAGCAATGGTTATCCATTTTGAAAAAAATTAAATGGTTGAGAAATAATAAAGTATAATAGGAATAATTAATGGCTAACATGGAAAGATAGAGGAAAGAAATGAAATGATGATTACAGTTCAAATATAACTTGTTTCCTGAAAAAAAGAGACTGAAAATAAACATAATATTTAAGCATTAATTATAACATTCAGTGAATGAGGTTAAACAATAATAATACAAATAGTGAGACTTAATTAAGGCATAAATAAGAGCAAACCAGAAATAATGAATTAAGAGCTTTAGGGGTGAATGAGAACCAATAAGGAAATGAACGAAATAAAGAATAAGAATAAACATGAACAATTGATGTGTAGAATTTTAGAATGGAGATATTAGCTTAAAGTAAATCATGTTGTACTTATTATGCTGCTAAGAAAAATTTAATTATTGGCAAATATAAATATATCATTGAATAATTTAGAATTGAATTATTATTATTATTATTACTTTTTTTGACAAGTTGATATATACCCCCTTTCAAATAGTTTCCATCCCCAGTAACACACCTACGTGTTTTCAACGTTGATTTCAGGCTCATTTCGTTGATTAATCGTTATCGGTTGAAAAAATACGTTTATTTTTTAATCATATTTCAACGAAGACGTGATTGCGTTGATAAGACGTTAATAAAACGTGTATTCAATATGTTATTTTCAACTACGGTATAATAATAGATTTTGTTTAATACATTTCTTACTAATATTATGTCAAAAAATATAATTAAAAACTAATTTTATGACACAAACTAATTTTGGTATCCTCATATGGACTTTGAAAACAGATTGAATTTTAAACCATATTTCAACGAAGTTAGAATTTCGTTGATACGACGTTAATGTGACGTACTTTCAGCTATCTTTCATATTATGTCCTAGATTTCGTTCCACACTTGTATTTCTAAGTTAATTGCTTAAACATTATAATTAAAAGCAAATACAATGAAAATAACTATATTTATCATGTTTTGATTTACATGTTGAAAACAGGTTGAATTTTAAACTATATTTCAACGATACAGTAAAAGAGTAGTGGCCTCTCGAGGTGGATTCTTGGATAAGTGGTCAACGCGTCGAATTACCAACGGCAAGTTCAGAACGTTCTCTGTTCGAACCCCACAGCAGCCGCTCGGATTATTTACTGTTGGAAAATTAACATCGTATATCGTAATAAAAACAACGGATAAAATGAAATTAAATGTATGTATACCAATAGACAGCAATCATGGTCTGTTTTGGCCAACTAAACCCGTTTCTTCATTGTTTCTTCTCAACCATTAATCAACGTCGAATAAACCGTTGAACAGGCGGACATTTCGGTACATTTACAACGTTAAGATAATGTTTTGGGAACTAAAGTTTAATCCAAATATTTTCAACGTTTGTGTGCGAATGTGGATTACAATATAGAGTAAAATAACATTTTTAATGTCCTCCATTATGAATCCAACCGACCAATCCCCTGAATACACAAAATGCTTTGAATACTGGAAGCTGCATACAAGTCAACATTTTCTCTTCTGGCAGTGTGTATGCATGCCTGTGGATGGTAGATTCAGGTGTGTTTCACATAAAAACTAACCATGAGATCTTAACTAGTGATCACAGAGCTTTTTCTGAGTCATATACATTCATTTTTCATATAACTAAGAATCGAGCAGTAACCAACAAAATACACCAGATGCTTAGAAAAGCCTGCTTGATTTTAACAAGCTATGTATTTATCGTAACACATGTGTAGTTAAGCTTTATATAAGCTGTGATAGCTTGTATAAGGCATGAACAGAACTTAAGGCAACTTCCCATAATGTATTGGTGGATTTTAATTTAAGCGATCAAGGTAGACTCTTTTAGGGAAGGGAACACAAACTGCTTGACTCTAAAAGCCGAACAAATTCTGGAACCGAGGAGCAAGGGAGAAAAAGTGGTGGACATAAATTAAAGAAAATAGAAAATTATTCCTTTCTGAGGAGGAAGGGAAGTAGCTTCCTTTCTATATAAAAGTATTAGTTAAAAGGGTTGAGCCTATATTTCATTGCTGCGAAACTATTTTACACCTGCGCCTACTGAATTTAAGGTAAATTGTACACGGTAAGGAAACAATTATTGAAGGAAATTATTTTTGTTTTTTTCTTTCCTTTGCAAATAAATATGAAATTCTTAATCCGATCTGTTGCTTGGACTTGTGTCAATAATAAAACTCCTGATTATAAAATTCAAATTTCTCTAATGTACAGCTCTTCCTTTTTACTTAAGCATTTATTGTATTTAGAGTATATTAAAGAGTGGGACATCTACGGACTAAGTTTGGTAAAAGCTTGAGAGAAGACGTCCCTTGGCAAGCATATCTTTCAGGTAGAGAATTTTGGAGCTAGCATCCAGAACATAGGTTTCATACGGTGAAGAAAAGTTCTTATTGTACTTCTCTCGCACCAGGAGATGGGACTCAAATGAGGAGAAAGAGGAAAAGGTCTATTACATTCACTGTTTTAGGGGTGAAAAGTGCTGTGTTGACCTTAGGATCTCTCTTCTTGTGTGTGGTATTTTCCGCATCTCTGTGCGCGGAAATTTACAACGCATTCACTTATTCATTAACCTCGACCAATTGAAATAAACTGACCCAACCTCACCTCAACTTCATAGTCGAATCATCCGTTCCATCTTCAACTGTTTATGCTTAATGCTCATCTCCTGGCGCGACGGATGTACATTTTTTTGCACGCCTCTAATGATGTAATGTTTTGTCGTTTTCGTGCATTTTAACTGAGGATAGATGTGAATAAATGGGCTTTTACAAGCTGGAGTGTGCTAATAAATGGTTATATTATCATAGGAAAAGATTGTTTTTTTAAATAGTTGTAGCGAGCATCTCTAGTAGCACAAATATTGAAGTAACTAAATTGAACGTTTATAATCCGTCATAAGACGTTATAACGTATTATAAATGTCAAGATTAGGTTGAGTAGACGTTTATTTCATGTTTGTTACAGGAGACAATGGCTTATTGTCTTAACGAATTGTGCTACGAATTATAAACTAAAGCCGTCAGTTCTCTACACAAATACTGAAAAAGTTTATACAAAACTGAACAAGCCAGAATAGATCAGAAATACTGTGAACCACCTGTGTAATGAAACTATATTGTAATGGGATATAGATAAATAGGTCAGTGTGTTAAGCACAAAAGTAAACAAACAATAAAAGTTACATAAAGCTGACTAAGCATCCATAGGAAGCAGACGACAACAACCTCCAAGCGGCAAGTGTTGGAAGTACTGAAGATACGCCCACAAATAGGGATATAAAAAGGCCAGTCAATCACCTTTGAAGTTATCACTTCTTCGCTCCGAAAAGTGATCACCTCTACCTGGCTTGGACTGGAGTCAGGACTCTCACCTTACCCCCAACTTAGGTTGGTATACCTTTACCTGCTAGCTCGGACTGGAGTTAGTATCCTTTCTAGGAACAATCTCCTTTCCTAAACCTAAGTTAAATATCATTGCAAGAGGTGATCCACTAGAGTAGTAATTACAGAGCCCATGTTCGGGACGCTCAGATTGTTATCTGTATAACACATTGTAAAATATATAGTATATTAGAACTTTATAATAAACTGGTGTCGGTAAAAACGTATATAAGCATTTGCTCTATTTATTCATTAAATAACCATTCTATTAAACGATCTTCGGTCAAAAGGTCTCTACCATAAATATTATATCGTATATCGTAAAGACAGTGCTACCACGTCGTATACGATCCCATCGCTACATTCGAAGTAACAACTACCAGTAAGAGAAATCATTACGATATGGAAAATACACATATTTTACAGTTCTTGTGCCCAAAGAATGTTTTTTTTTGTATATGTATAAAAAACTTACAATGAGTGTTTGCAAGGTTAGCATGCTGACATTCGCCTACAGGGCGGAGAGAATTCCTATGTAACATTCACCACGATGACCTACTAAGCTGGATTCGAAGTTTATCCTTCTCGATGAAGCGTACGGTATAGGTTGATTGTTTATCTTACATTGTGCATTCCACCCAGCGTCGTTATAACTAGGTTTGTCCAGAGAAAAGAAAAAGAAAATGTTCTTAATTAAAAGTAGATTGTACTACTAGTCTACAGTAGCTAATGAGAAATCCGGGAAGAGCTAAATTAGGATGGTAAATTCTAGTTTTGCATCTGGAACCTCTCAGTAATGATGTTAGCACGCAGGAGTTTACTTTCGTCATATTGTTAATAAATTGCTGCTTTACTATTTTCGAAATTTCTGTTCTTCCTTGATACAGCGTTCAAAGAAAAGAAGTATGCGGTGATACGCTATTTAGTAGCAGCCTTCTGGGTGTTTATTATGGTAACTCGTAATGTATTGTAGGTGCAGCCTTTCTG
>JAGDQP010010096.1:25757-45532 GCA_022664845.1 Lepisma saccharinum
TAACTCGTAATGTATTGTAGGCGCTGCCTTTCTGGGTGGTTATTATGATAACTTGTAGTGTATTGTAGGTGCAGAGGAGCTAATAGTAATCAGTCAAAAGCCATCAAACATATTCATACCTCCGATTTCACACTTCCAACACTGGCTTCATACGAAACAGGGAATGATAGTCTGTCAAAGTCATGTATGTACCCATGTCTTTGATTTCCTACTTCAAAGTACGTAAACTGGTAATAAGAAAAGTATAGAGCCCTTTCTTCCATTTTGCCCGCCCTCAAACAAGAAGGGAGAGCCGCTGCATTGGATACTTAGGCAAACGTCATACGCACTGTTGCAACATCTTATTTCCTCACTGGGCTGCGTTGTAGTTATGTCGCACGAGAAGCCTTTGCTCCTGAACTGCGTCAAAGAAAACTTCTTTTTCCTCTTCGCTTGCGCTCTGAAACAGAGTGGGGAGGAAAGTTGGCAACATTGCAACTGCCCTTCCGCTTTCTCCGCAAACCAAGTTTAGTTCCTTTCATCTCGCGTCTTCACTCGGATCTGTTCTTTAATTGTGTATTCTTTAGTTGTATCTACAAGGTGGGTATGAAAAATTTCTTCAAGAAGCTCAAACTTATTTTTCAGTAAGAATAAAAACTTAAAAACTAACACTCTCTCTTTCTATTAAAAAAAAACACAAACGCAAACAAATTTATATTGGTAGTATAAACTAATATAAGTGTAGTTCTTCGTCACGTGAGTAGAATGTAATACAAGCACAGAATGCAAGTTGCGAAAAGAAGTACTTTTAATAAACAAATACCGCAAAATAAAGTTGTAGATCCAAATCGTACCTGTCTATAAATATCGGAAGTGAAGTTGAAGAAAAAAAGAAAATTCAAGTGTGATAGCTATGTCTAATTTCACAGAAGTGTATATAGTGCAAAAATATAGAAAAGTAAGTCTGTATCTTCACATGATTGAAAATAGCTGAGTAAATCACGATAGCTGGTGTAGTGTGTAACCACATTTATATTATGTCGGGACAAAACATGGCCGCCTTGTGGCTGATCCCGTACTTAGTGGTCAGATTGATTTTTTAATTAATCATGACGTTACTCCCGCCTGATTGGTTCTTTCCGAGAAAAGGCGCGATATCACGAAAGTGGAGGCAACTGCCATCTTGCTCGGCAGTTGGATTCCAAATAAGCCCGTGCGTGCCGCGAGGTGCGCGTCTTGAAGTTGAAGGATTCCAAATACGGTTGGCAGGACACGTTCAGGAAAATCTCTCTGTTAAGTGAAATACGATAGTTAGAATTATTACAATTAACGTATCCAAGTTTTTGTTCGAGGTGATATATAGGTTTTGGTTGGAGAGATACATATAGGAAAGTCTATTTGATTAGTGACGGGAAATTTCCCGGAATTTTATTCCAGTTCAGTATCTTAGTTAATGAATCGTGTGATATCTTGTGTTTGAAAGCATAGTTTCGATTCTTAAACCTACACTGCAAAAAATAGCTGTGTTAATTCAACACAATGCTGTGTCCCAGCGTGACTACCACTTTTGTGTGTTAAATGAACACAACATACGGTGTTGATTTCGGTACTGTGAAAAAAAAATGTATACGGCTGCAGTGAGATTTGAACAAGGGTTGCTCAGTTAGAAGTCGAGCGTCCTACCGACTTCGCTAAATCGTCAGACAGAATAGGCACTACATGCAAACGATATTTACTAACAACATTTAAGATAAACGACTACACTATAGATTTAAGCAGTGAAGGGGGTCAAATATATGTTGCTGAGCCCCCAAAACTAACTAAGTTACTTGCACGACTTATCCCATGGTTTAATCACTTCCTATTTGTCAATTGAGAACCAGAATTCCCATTCACTGAGAATATTCTATTTCTATGAAAGAAAGCAAGATGGCGACAGCCAAACACTTGAGCAGCATTACTGCTTTCTTATCATAGAAATCATGTGCTTGCTTTCATAGAAATGGAACATGTTCTCAATAAATGGGGATTGTGATCCCTAACTGACCAATGGAAAAGTGATTAAATCATGGCATAAGGCATAAGTGTTTGGGGTTCAGCAACATTTTTTTATCCTCTATATTGTTTCAATCTAGTGAGTGCTCTTCATGTTTGACGATTTAGCGAAGTGGGTAAGATGCTCGACTTCTAACTGAGCAACCCTTGTTCAAATCTAGCTGCAGCCGTATATTTTTTTTCTCCCAGTACCAAAATCAACATCGTGTGTTGTGTTGATTTAACACACAAAAGTGGTAGTCACGCTGGGACACCGCATTGTGTTGAATTAACACAGCTATTTTTTACTGTGTAGAATCAAATATATTACTGTCAAAAGTTCTAGGTAAAATACCATTTGTCATTGCCAAATTAATTCCTTTCAAACAAGGAAGAAAAGTGAAGATAATCATTTATCGAATAAGCCAAGTTCTAAATGAAAGTGTTGCATTCAAGCACCAGAATATGAATTTGCGGGAAGTGTTCTTGTATTATAGTTTGCTATTTCTGAGAATTTATTTCCTAGTGAAATTGGGAATACCTGGAGGTAGGGATGGTTATATGACTTTTAGTGAAGTACTGGTTGTATACGTATGTGTGTC
The DNA here is from genome assembly GCA_022664845.1 of Lepisma saccharinum. Classification (NCBI taxonomy): domain Eukaryota; kingdom Metazoa; phylum Arthropoda; class Insecta; order Zygentoma; family Lepismatidae; genus Lepisma; species Lepisma saccharinum. The sequence goes on from JAGDQP010010096.1 coordinate 28,373, forward strand.
CATTATAATAAATTCGTCGAATCACACTTCCTCACACTTTAAAGAAACCTTTGGTAAACTTTATTTTTATACGGGCCAATCTAGTAACTTTGGACTTCGGCCCGTCACGATTCGCCCATTTACAGTCAGTTAAAATCCACACCCATGCCCCTGCCGGGACTCGAACCCGGGACCTTCGAGCCGATGGCCTACCGCCGCAGACCGCTTGACCACCTGGCCGGCTCACACTTTAAAAAATCAAGAGATCCAATTATCTATTGGTTAGGGAAAATCTTCAGTAATCAAAGGTTTATTCTTCTTATTATTATTCTTAAATTATTCTGGAGAGAGAATAGGGAAAGAAAACCTGAAGCATAACTATAGTTGAATGCTTACGCGAGATTTTCATTATTGGATATTCCTTAATTAAGCTCTAAATATTAATTAAGTTTATATTTGAGAAAGAGCTCCAAGTAAGTAGAGTTTATTTTCCATCCTTACAAGTGAATGAAATATCTCGATGGAAAGAAATTTATCATTTTTATTTTCCATTTCTGAAACGATTGCGGTTGAACCGACAATTAACCTTGTTACTTTCAAATTTTAAACAAAGCTTCATTTTTGAACTGCGAGTAGAAGTAGAACTTAGAACTTTAGAAAATATATGGTATTATTCTGTGCTAGTACCTTACTAAAACTGAGCCCCTCTATGATAACGGTCCAGAGGTTGAGAACCCGTAGAGAAGGAGTCAGTGCAGCGTAGTATAATTTCACTTTTTAAGTGAAGGTAAGGTTAGAGTACATAGCTTTCCTTACAGGATACTACTATTACAAAAGAGAGAGACATTCCTGGACTAAGTCTTTGCTTCTGGTTGTGAACTTGTTTCGCAAATGAGGAATCTTAAATTTTCTCTTGATATACATATAAGCCATTGTTCTTATATTCCAGAGACGGTTATATGCCACAACAGCACTCAATATTATTTTAGTCTTGTTTTCTAAACGCTGTTAGTAAAGTCCTGGATAATAGCTTCTCTATTGCAAGCCTATATGAGTTTTGTATTTCTTTCCTTTTTTGGGATAGTTCAGAGCTCAGGGTGAAGAGAGAAACAATTCTCATTTCCAAGACGAAAAAAAAAAATCAAGAGGGAAACTTATTGTGCAGTTCCGAGTTCTGTAGACCTTTGAGAGGGGTCTTGGTTAGCGCGCGGGGTGAAATGGGAAGTACACTACCAATCAGCGACAGCTCGCACTTTCACTATCTACCTCGCATTGGCTATTAAAAGTATCTTCCCACCCATGATCACGCTACGACTCCTCCCTCGTGGCTACAGAACTCAGAACTAGACAATACATTCCTACCTAGTGGTCAGATTTAATGATCTTAGAGTTGGGGGACGTATCTAAAAACACAAACATATCAGTACACAGTACACTAATTTCATATCTAAAAATAGCTCCGTAACTGCTTTCAGTATTCTGTGTTAGGGAGAAGAATTAAAACCTGATTGTTTTTAAAATATTTATTTGAGGGGGCTAAACCACACAAACAAAATGAAATAAGGTTTTCAGTAATATCGAAAAGTTAAAAAAAAAAGAAGGAAACGAAAACGACAAGACTTTTTGAACGAAACCTGAAACCAGAGAGCTTAATTATTAAAAATTGAAATCCGAGATTTGAAATAAATTTTAATAAAAATATTTCCAATTTTGCTGAAACCAATCAACCTAACTCTATGAATTGTTTTGCTTTCTTGATTGTCTTCAAAACTTGTTGTTATTTCAGCTCTAAACTTATTTCGTTATATGCAATTCACTTTGATCTTCTGCTGTTCTCTCTTAATGTCCCCATTTGGAAAGATCTAAAGGTCCATTGATTTCTTTACCAAAAAGATTCTATTTAACGTAAGTTTAACACCAGAAAACAAATAAGGTTGCTGCAGAGAGGTATCGTTTCTCCCAAGCTCAGAAATGTGCTATAAAGAAAACCGAAATGTCGCTAGACCACCAACCATCGGTTTCTTTTGTTTTCAAACATTACAGTCTGTGAGTGTGGCTATTAAACTTGACCCCCTGCGTAACCTTTTCGTCACCCAATAGAATTGAAAGGTATTTCTGGTGTTGAACAGGTTTCTTGGTAATGGTCCGTTGCTACTAGCCATAAAAGATTCAAAAGCTTCCATTTTTCTAAGTTGTTCTAAACTCGTGGTTTTCTTGGAATAAGTTTCAATAGAGGCAAGTGCAAAAATGTTTTTCAAATAAATTGGCCATATATCTGTTCCACCATTATTTTCTTAAAATAATATTTATGCCTCTCTAAGAATAGTGGAATAACTTAAAGATGGAGGAAAATTAAATATTCTTTTCGCGGAAAGTCGGAGTTCCGGAAGGAGGGAAATTTTGGAAAGTTGGAATTTCGGAATTCCAAATTATGAATTTGAATTTAATTTTTAAGGTCTTTATTTGGCCTAAAGGCTTTAGACAAATTTGGCTGAGACTGGATGGATGATGATTGGTGGAATGGAAAAAGTGGAAGGAAACAGGAGAGCACCGAGAGAACCCATGTACACGGTGTTTGTCCACCACAAATCCCACAGGGCACGATCAGGGATCAAAGCGACAACCCGAAGCGCCAGAGCTGAACCCTTTATCATTGAGCCACCACGGCTATGGAAATTCCGAAATGGTGGAATTTCTGGAAGTCGGAATTTCGGAAAATCGGAATTTTAGAATTCCGGGAAATTCCGAAATTCAAGTAACTGGGAATTGACTTTGGACTTCCGAATCCCCTATTTTCAACCTTTTTATAAAATACAATTTTCAAATTATTTCCATTATGTTAGACCAATCTGCACCAAAATTGACATAAATATTACTCAATACAGTAGAAAAATACTGCTGATGTCTCCACCCCCAAACACCGCAATTATTAGTGTTGCCAATCTATTTTCCATAAAATCATTATTAATTGTTGCCATTACGTTAAACGTAGCTGTACCAAACGTACCATAAACATTATTCGATATAATAAAAATATAATGTGGGTGTTCCTGTGGTTAAGCACTCCAGTTGTCAGGGTTGCCAACCTATTTTAAACAGTTTTTTTTAAATTGCTGTTATGTCGTTGTATGTAACCGCATCAAGGTTGGCATAAAGATTATTCGTCATAATAGAAAAATAGTGTGTGCCCCCCAATTACCAGTGTTGCCAACCTATTTTTATAAATAATTTTTCACATTAGTGCCATATGTTGGACGTATCTGCATTAAACTTGGCATAAACGTTTTATACGACACAATGGAAAAATAATATGAGTGTTCACGTCGCTGAGTAGCCCAGTTGTTAGTGTTGCTAACCTATTTTATACAAATTAATATTTTTTTGTTTAAGATGCTATCAAGGGTCCTTCGGAGCCTTGGCGATTGTTAGCCGAATCCCAGCGCTCACTTATTTGAAATCGGAAAGAGTGACATAAGCCTCGTCATTTATTGAGCTGGCGGAAGAGACTATCAAAAATGTATTTTGGAAGAAGTGAGAAAGGCTTTTGCCTTTGAGTTTTACCGAGTGCATTGATAAATAATACCTCTTGGTAATTCACTGCTGATTCAGTTAAAATGGCGCATCCGTTCCTGAAAGGTTGTGGCTGTGTTGTATAGGGAGACCATATACTTTTTTTAAAAAAAAACTTTTCTTGTGTTTTGTTACTTTATACGAAGAAACAAAAACACGCGTTGGTCAGCAAAAAATCTAAAATTGAGTGAAGTATTTTTGACATTGGTGTCGAAGAAAACTCGGATGACTTTTCAAGTGACGGCTGTCACCGTTCAGCATCTGTATCTGTTATAAAGGTAGATTTAAGACAAAACGAGATACAGAACTCTTTGAGACGAGACAAGCACATATTTTCCACGAGACGAGACGAGACAAGCTGAAATCTTGTCTGGTCCCGTGGGTAACACTAGTACCGTAGCTTAGGTGGTAAACTCCTAACTTAGTAATCGAAAGGTTCTGTGAACGATCCGAGAGATCCTGACTGGAGATTTTCCAGAAATTTTCTTCAGTCATATCAGGCAATTGATGGGACGATACCTTCAAATAAAGTCATGGTTCACTACCTTTCAACATACTCTCCCCCGATCCAAACTTGCCTAAAGGATATAAATAAATTCAACTAATAAAATACTTAAAATAGTAGTGTTTGTACTGTAAAAAAATGCTTTCTTTTATATTGTGACAACGTTTCAAGTCTTCTATCTATGATTTTTTAATTACATTTTGGTCAATGTTTTGTACATACTTTTCGCAAGTTACAGTGTATCAACCAGAAATTTTGTTTGGCTAAAAGAAGAAATGAAAACGGTTTGCACGAGCGAAGATCGAAACCGAATATTCTATTCCTTTCACCCAACAGAGCTAGGAAGAACGTTCGTACTGATACCGTTATATACAGGGTGATTTCAAAGTTTCTGTACAGCCTAAATGTTCATAAACCCCACGAAATGAAGCATCGTACTACACAAATATGGATTGTTAGGAAGGAACTACATTTTGGAGTACACGATGAACATGTCCGTCCTGTTGAAATTCACCATATTAGATGGAAGTCAATTTTGTTAAATAGCAAGTGGGTCGTGTGGCATTTCAATCAATACGACATGTTCAGAGAAAAAGCATTCCAGTAGTTAGATTTGACGTACCTGGAACGGTAGCACCTGAAATTGTGCCGCTTGATTAATGTAACAATGCACTGATACTTTTCAGTGACGTTAACTCCTACACCGTAAAAGGGAGGTAAAATCTAATACCTGGAATGATTTTCTGAGAATTTTCTGGTATTGTTTCATATGTCACACCACCTACTTTCCTCTGGACAAAATTGACTGAAATCTAATATGGCGGATTCCAATATGGCTGACACGTTGATCGTGTACATCAAATGTAGCCCCATGCGCGGATTTAGGAGAGAGACCTTGAAGGAAGTGAATTGCTTTAATAGTTATCGTTTAGAATAAAAAGTTTTTAGTCATTCTGAAATGACTGGGGGGCAATGCCCCCCATAAATCCACCCATGCTCCACCCTACCTTTCACTATTTGTATATTACAATGCTTCATTTCCTTGTTGGTTTTTGAACTACGAACCTGTATTGGGACTTTTGAACCACCCTGTGTTGAAGAAGGTTGAGGTAAAACTCAGTGAGCAATAGTTTATCAGCATACATTGTGAGAAAAATGTATACAAAATATTTGTAAAAAATAGTCCTTAAATATTAATGTGGAAGAAGAGTTCTAAACACACTTTTAGAAAGACACGGAAAAAGTCAGCACATTATTTTTTTGTATTAACATTTTTTTTAGTAGCTCTGTACAATAATTTTAAAGCAAGAGTATTATTTTTTTACAGTGTATAATGTTGTTCATGGATATTATCAAGAAAATCTTTTGTGGCTTTAAACTTGTTTTAAAGTTTCTGAGTAAAAATAAACAAGAAAGTTAGTGATTCTGGTTCACAGCGGTTGAATTTTTTATCCATTGGCTTCGTTTTAACGGTGTTTCGGTTTTGTCTTCCAGGAAGAAACTTCTTTATTCTTTCAAGGTCATTGAAGCGAGTAAAGTAAACAGAGATACCTTTTCTTCCTTCTTAAAAGTCTTAAGTTGTTGGTACTTTGAAATTTTGGAAACAAAAGCGAATCGAGGATGGAAGTTAAGACTGGAAAATAATTAAGGATTGGTTTGTGAGAAGGATTGAGGAGATGTTATTGTGATAATGTTATAAAAAAAAAAATACAAGTTTTACACAAAAAGAGATTGGTTATCCGTGTAACTTGCTAATTCCGTAAGCCATAGAGTAAGTTAGAATCAGAATATAATGTAAAACGGTATACTGGGGTTGATGGAGGACTATGTTACATGTTTTAATGCTTAACATTTAAGTCTTGTTATAATCAGAAAACAGTCTTTGTTTTTATCTTCAGGGTAAGAGTGAAGAGGCCATACTCAGAAACATTGCGTCTCTGACTGGCTAGGAAATCCGTGCTTCTGATTCGCTGATAATTCTGCGTCTGTAATTGGCTTAGAAATGCGCTCTTCTTTTTTGTTGACAGCGGTTAACGTACACTACGTAATTCACCTCCAGTCAGATAAGTCGGGATTAGCTGGACTTAGAAGACGAAGAGTACAACAACATGTCGTTTTTCATTTCCATACCGAGCGGCCGTGGCTTAGTGGTAAAGTGTTGGCTTAGCATTTGGGAGGTCGTGGGTTCAATCCTAGCGGTCGACCATCCTGATCGTGGTTTTCATGGTTTTCCTTCAGTCACACCAGGCAAATGCCGGGATGGTACCTTCAATGTAGGACTTGGATGACAGCTTCCCGTATCCTTTCCCCTCCCCTATCCCGGCATTTGCCTGCTTTAGAGATCTAATGGCCATAAATAAATTTCAAAGTTCCAATTTCATCATCATATCAAAGTAATGAGATTCCTGGAATAGAACAATAAAGAAAGTAATATCTATTTTAGAAAAAGAAAGCCATCTTAATAAGGAAATAAAATGCCAACGCAGTGAAACATAGTCCCTACCGTAAAGTAAGGAAATTATGCTAAAGCAATCAGAAAAGCGGATCTCTAGACCAATCATAATGATACACGTGTTATCCAATTTACAAGCATGGAGCTCCAACTATTCAATATATATATATATCACAGCCATATTCGATCTACTACTGGATGAGGCTTTTCCTCGAAAAAAAGAGATTGGTCTACTGCTCCCTCGCTGACCAGACCGGTTGGGAGAGGAGAGCCGAAGCTCTCACTGTCATCGACACTATCTTTCTTTATTCATAGCAACTCCCCAATTGCATCACGATGCTGGGTGGGCACCGTTCCAGACACACACGCCTTGGAAAAAGTCCTTGGTGGCCCCAGGAATCAAACCCGGGACCCCTCAATCCGTAGTTAGACACGCTAACGACTAGGCCAGTAGGACTGCGAATCCCGGTCAGGGCATATATACTTTACCTTTACAGTAACTTCCGTATTCTTATAGTAAAATTTTGTAGTTATAGCCGCAAAATTCGGAATTCCACCGAAGAGGCACGCAGGTTCAAATCCTGCTGCTAGCTATATTTAGATTTCTAGTTTTCTCCATAGTTCGACAAGATCAATGCAGGGATGGTACTATTAATCATAGTCCTGGTCACTATTTTTTCTTATACATTTTTTTTTACAAAATTGCTTGCCAAAGACGCCATCGCACAGACATCAGACATGTTCCAGTCCAGTAAGATATAAAAGCTCAGAAAAGTAAATAAAATTAAATAAATTAACAAAAATAAATAAAATTAAACTCAAGCAAACAATAAAGAACAAAGTAGTACACCTAAGTTTACGTGTGATTTTTGGCGGTCTCTTTAGGCATAAGAAACATTACAATACGTCCTGTAAGCGTGCAGAATTTTGGATAATTTCTGTCCCCATCTAGTGACCTTACAAACATATAGATTTGATAGGAATCCATAAGAACCTATCGTTACCAGAGACACAAAACACAAATTCATTGATAATAAGTATAGAGAAAGAGGAAATAGTACGTCCAAATCCTTCTATACAGGGTTATCCTAATAGGCGAGACAAATTTGGGTAATGAATTCTTAACACCAAAACAACAAGAGAAGTACATAATACACGTTGGTCGAATTCCGCTTCATTTTTAAGATACAGGGTTTCCAACTCGAATCGCAAACTCTGTCGCATACAATGGTGTGCATACATAAAATGAATATTTCGAGATACCAGGTGTATGCATAAGTAGTTTCCGGTTTACCTAAGAGATGGCGTCAGCAAAAAGTACGCAAAGTATTCATTTGACATATACGTCATTTTGCTCGTCTGACATTAAACTACAAACACACACAAGTTGAGTCCGCCAAACACTAGCGTTTTGTTTTATCGTTCAGTGATCATGTCGAAGTTTGTGCCTGAAAAAGTACATTTGCGGCATGCATTGCTTTTCTTATTTAATCAAAAGAAAAAGGCTGTTCAAAGTCATCGTGTGCTGGTAGAAACATATGGTGAACACGCTCCATCGATTAGAACATGTGAGACATGGTTTCGACAATTTAAAAGTGGTGATTTCAATGTGAAAGTCAGTGCGCGCTCTGGTAGACCACAAGAGTGCGAAAACGAGCAATTGCAGGTGTTATTGGAGGATGACCCAACTCAAACTCAACAGCAATTGGCAAAAGCATTAAATGTGTCACAAAAAATAATCAGCAGACATTTACGAGCAATGGGGAAGATCAATAAACTGGGTAAATGGGTCCCACATGATTTGAATGAACGTCAAATGGAAAATCGCAAAGTCACTTGTGAAATGCTGCTTCAACGCCACGAAAGAAAATCCTTTTTGTATCGAATTGTGACGGGTGACGAAAAATGGATTTATTTTGAAAACCCGAAGCGGAAAAAATCGTGGCTTTCACCTGGCGAAGCCGGTCCTTCAACACCAAGGCCAAATTGCTTAGGCAAGAAGACCATGCTTTGTGTCTGGTGGGACCAGAGCGGTATTGTGTATTATGAACTCTTGAAGCCCGGCGAAACCGTTAATGCACAACGCTATCGCCAAGAAATGATTAATTTAAATCACGCATTGATCGAAAGACGACCGGAATGGGCCCGAAGACATGGCAAAGTGATTGTATTACACGACAATGCGCCGTCTCACACAGCAAAACCAGTGAAAGACACCTTGAAATCGCTTGGATGGGACATCCTTCCGCACCCACCGTACTCCCCAGACCTGGCGCCATCTGACTATCACCTCTTCGCATCAATGGGGCACGCGCTCGCAGAGCAGCACTTCAGCAATTTCGAAGACGTTGGAAAATGGCTCGACGAATGGTTTGCCGCAAAAGACAAACAGTTTTTCTGGCATGGTATGCATCAATTACCTGAAAGGTGGGCGAAATGTGTAGAAGCCGATAGCCAATCTTTTGAATAAAACAAAATTAATTTCCCTTGAAAATTACGTGTTTTCTTTACCACAAAAAACGGCAAAAACTTATGCATACACCTGTTAATCAGGATTAAATTATAATTTAGCTTTTGTTGGTTTGCATTAATACGATGGATATCACGAGCTAAAATTTGATGTCATTATTTCATCATTGTTGCCAACCTGGTATATTTTTTCAAATGGAAATAAAACTCCAATATGAAATTGAAAAACTCCTATGCAAAGCGTAGAACGCAATGTTGCAAACTGGGAATATACAGGATAAAATAAATCACAGCTATATTCAATCCACTAGTGGATGAGGCCTCTCCCCGAAGGGAGGAGTTGGTCTACTGCTCCCACGCTGACCAGACGGGTTGGGAGAGGAGAACCGAAGCTCTCAGCTGTGATCGCCACTGTCTTTTATTCACAGCAGCTACCCAATTGTCCTCACGATGCTGGGTCAACCGATTTTTTTAGCCCCACCGGGAATCGAACCCGGGACCGCTCACACTGAAGTCGAGCTCATATATATATATATATATATATACGGTTAAACGAGCAAAATCAACATTTTGAACGGTTGAGTGTAATTTTGTTCTTAAGCGTGGCGTAGCTGTTACAATGTCTAACTTCCGATAATCACTGGATTTGAGTGTGTTCGAACCCCTCTCACCTCCTTCATCCTGATCGACGTTCTCAAGGATTTCTTAGACCTGCCAACTGAATGTTAGGGTGGAAACTTTAATACATGCTCTAGACACAACGATCTTCATTCCTTTGCACGAAAGAATACTCGCAAAGGGATATCATCCCTCAGCGTTGACGGCCTGTAATCTTAAAGTGCTGTAGTAGCCACACGAGCGACACTGTTTGGTGTAGGATTGCTAGAAAGAGGAAGATATTTCTTTCTTTTTTTGTTTTCATTTTTAAAAGACGAATGAGTACACTTAAATACCAATTAGCTCTTCGGAAACTTTCGTATATATTAATTTTACGAAAAGGAAACAGATAGTTCGTCGCAGACATTTAACAAGATTGTAACGTAGATGATTGAAACTGAGAGATGAGATGGAAGTAAGATTTTAATAGAGCATAAAATTGGTGCAAGATTATCAACGTAGTGAAGTGAGCCGGAACGATGTTATTCTCTCAGCAGCCTTCTTGACTGTTTCGTAACAATCTGAGACGCAAGAGTGGAAGATAAGAGAGAAGGGAAATAAAGATGATAGTGCAAATGGAGAAAAATAGAGTCTTGGATGGAAAATAAACGAATATTTTGCTTTTATTTTATACGCTCAGTAAATTGATCATAAAACTTTTCTTTTCCATAATGTCTTGCTTTTGCCTTCAGATAAACTTTTTCTTTTCGTTTTAGTAAGGGTGGTAGGCGCATCTGTATATACGGCAATTCCTTGCATCTCTCTCTCTCTCTCTTCTGTGTGTGGTGGGGGAGTACACGTTTAATATTCATGGAAGATTTCTTATATTTCGCTTACTATCTACTCGGGAGCATTTCGAATGATTTTTATTGTTCATCCTAAGAAAGGGGAGGCCGAAAATCTAGGTATGTCTTATGGACTAGCAAATATATGACGTAATTTTTTGCGTTCCTATATCAACCCACAGAACCTGCCCAAACAGATATTATATCGCTGATACTAATGACCTTGAAATATTTTTCAGTGTTGCCTACTTCAATTACGAACTAGACACTAAATCAAAAGAGCGGAAAGTTTACCCTTTAGAGAGCGGAAAGATATATCACTCTTTTGTAGAGCGCAGTTTTTAATAGAAAAGAGTGGTTTTCAACAAAACGCTTTTGACGGAAAATGTGCTCTTTCTAGATGCAATTCCGTTCTTTTGGACGTAATTTATTTTTACACGATTTCTCAACTTTTTGGAGTGGTTTATTTCTTCAATTTCTCATCTTTTTGGAGTGGTTTATTCTCATCTTTTAGAGTGCTTTATTCTCATCTTTTTAGAGTGGTTTATTCTAATCTTTTTAGAGTGGTTTATTCTCATATTTTAGTGTGGTTTATTCTAATTTTTTTAGAGTGGTTTATTTTAATCTTTTAGAGTGGTTTATTCTAATCTTTTAGAGTGGTTTATTCTCATATTTTAGTGTCGTTTATTCTAATCTTTTTAGAGTGGTTTATTCTCATATTTTAGTGTGGTTTATTCTAATCTTTTTAGAGTGATTTATTCTCATCTTTTTAGAGTGATTTATTCTAATCTTTTTAGAGTGATTTATTCTCATATTTTTAGAGTGATTTGCAGTGCAATATGGCTACAAGTCAACTTTACTCTCCGCCATTTGTAACTGCCAGGGTTATCGAAAGACTAAGCTATACTTTTAAATTTACAGCGTTGCGATAAAAAATGACGGCAGACAATTTTAAAACTTTTCTGTGAGACCACGTTAGGAGTAAGATTTGTACTGTACAAGTTATCTTTGAACGTTTTTCTCAAGTACCTAATGAGATGAAAGAAACCATTTCGAAGACGTATTATCGCTGTTGGACGGCTAGCTGAGGGGTTAAAGCATTGGATAGCTGCCTGGAAGGTACCGTGTTCAAATCTACCCGAGCTTATTTTTTTTTTTCATTCATAAATACATTAATTTTCTTTCTTACTACTTATGAATAAATGTTTCGTTTTGTACCTTTTTACATTTTCAACGTTTTTAATGCGCCCTTTTCGTGTTCAAAAGATGAAAACTTTATTTGCATGGAAGGAAATTTACCTACAAAATATGTCTACGTTCCCACTGAAATGAATTACCATAGATCCCAACTTTTTCGAGCGGAAATTTCTCATCTTTCCTCTTCTAAGATGAAAAATCACTTTAAAAGAGTGGTCCCTTCGAGCGGAATTTCACTCTTTTGATTCAGTATGTAAGAGGTATCTAAAGCACAGTGAAAGCAGCGTAGTTCACAAAATTTTATTTGATGCTCAAACTTGCCAGTTTTCCTGATTCTAAAGACCTTTGCAACTGAAACGGAAAGTAGACTCTACTGAGTTATTAAATTTGTAAATTGAATTGAATTTGTTAATAGCCTTTAGGCGTCTTCGGCTCAGACGTTGACAGGGTAGGAGAACGGATATTGAAAGATACTGGACGTAGTTATAGTAGGTACCATCTCGGCATTTCCTGTTATGATAAACAATTGATTGTATCTCAGTCTAGAGAACTAATTATCTTCTACTTCAGTCTCTATTAAACACTTTCAACATATACAGGATGTCCCTGCAATAACGCCTCAAACTTCGGAAGGTGGTTGTTTACATCAAGGTAAGACAAAACTTCCTTTGAAGAAATTCCGTATCGTCATAAATTACGTCAGATCTCGATAAATAATGTTGTAAGAAGGATTGCTCTTGTAAATTACAATCGATGTTGTACCAAATACATCTATTGACGTTATGTTTATGATTGGAAAATGCAATTTAACGGTGTAGATCACCCCCGTCATCTTGGTATGACCTTTCCATTGATTTACACGGGAATTGTTTTACTCATTCTATGCCTTTCGGAAGTAGAATATTTAAGTTTTGCTTTCACAAAATTTGTCTTGTGGTTATTTTGACTCTTGTATAGTTTTGGTTTGTGAAGTCTCTTCAAATATACGTATAAGTATAATGTATTATTAATAGTTTGCTATATAACTCACAATATGTTAACGGGAAATTATCCTGTTCGTGTGTAAAATATTGCATTTCTATGAAATAGCATGAGTAAAAGAGAACATGACGATAAACTGGGCGAAAGCAGAAGTTAAAAGTATGCTCCTGAAAGATATAAGACGAGTAAAACAATTCCCATGTAAATCAATGGAAAGTGCGTACCAAGATGGCGGGGGTGATCTACACCGTTAAATGGAATTTCTATGCTTTACCCTACTAAACCATTTAATTCTTTGACAGTAAACTTCTTATGTTACGAAACCTGTCTACAGTATTGATTAGTGTTTCATCTGAGGAGGAAGGTGTTAGTAGAACAATGCTTACTGTTTGTTTATATAATAAAGTCAAGTACATAAACCTTATCAGCCTTTTTAATTAACTTAAGTATGGATGCAAGGCCTCAATAAAGAAATTTTCTCTAGCAAGATTTACGCTGCACTTCCGATCTGGTTACTGTCTTCGAGTCTTACATTTCTGATACTGTGTATAAGAATCCTGCTTGAAACTTAATATTCTATATCGTACCGTTTCTATGGAGCCTTTTAGACAAAATATTAATATTTCTAATTCAAAACTGTTAGTAGAAAGAAGGATTAAGAACACCGAAGGCCTAATTCGCTTGTTACGTCATAATCTGTACGTTGTTTTGTTTTTTAAATAACACTTAATTACTAATTTCAAATTAATAATATTACTTCACTGAATAGAGATGATTTTTCAATTCGATAACTTTTTTCTGTGACTATTCGAAACCTATTCATTAGCTGTTGGAAACCGTTAATTGGTTCTTTTCTGATAAGGATGAGTAGAAACTCAGCAAAATGTTAACACTTTCAACAGTTTATCTCTTGCTATTTCAAGCTTTCAATCTTGAACACAAGAATAGCAAAAGAACTATAAAATGTTATAAATATCCATAAAACTTAAATCTTTACCATCGAAAAATTTATTCATTACATGCATGAACACGTAAACATGTAGAATACAGTTTATGATGAATTTTGCATATGCAAATAAGGTAAAAAAAAAGGAGGAAAATTTATGTGTATGGTAATTATGATCTACAGAGCTGAACAAATATTTTCCCAGTGTTCATTTTTCCTTCATGGCTTGACAAATTAAGGTTTCTTGCTGGTTCTTTTTCTCGGTGTAAAACTCACTAAAGCTCAAACATGAGAGAAAACTTTTCAAAAAAAAAAAATCGAGTTACTAGCACAGTTAATAAAGGTTTGTTCGCGCGGGACACACTTCTTGCAGTGGTGCACGCTTGTATACAATTAGCGTTCGTTTATATTGGTGTGCAGCTGCGAATAGCGTAGTTGCGTTTCATCGAATGCAGACAACTGACAGTCGCATTTCATTCGTAATGTACGGTACACGTGAGAAAGGAGCTCTACGTGTATGCAGAAGAAAAAAATCTTGCACCTGCGCAGTTGAGCGAAAATTGCACTTGGTTGTACGGATATTCACTTTGACGTGACATCAATTGACCCTGTTGTGCACTTCCGTGTGCGTGAGTGCACTGCAGGTAGTTCAGTCGGATCTTGGTTCAGTCGGTAGATGTCCAAAGACTATGAAAAAGATTCAATTCAATTTGAATGAACTTATTAATCTGTGCTTTCAAAATCTAAATTAACTTTGATGCTCAGTATTACTAAATTTCGCGACTACGAAATTGCGCAATTGAACGTGTTAAAGTCACTTCAATTCAAACGCGTATACCTTGGATTGATCTTTCGAAAACCTTATTTTCACATTTTTCTTACAATATTTTAAGACTATTATCTGTGAATCCATAAACTTTAACATGCATGTAAGAGAGAATGAATGATGTTGAGGTAATAGTCATTATTTAAGATCCTTGGGTGATGACTGGAGACCAGGAGAAAAATCTTACAAGGAAACTGTCTCGGGTGGGACACGAAAATTAACATTAAACGTTCACAGTGCATTGATGATGTGTTGAAATGAACACTCCTATAGTACTACGTTTCGGAGTTTCTGGAATTACGAGTTACAGGACTTCAAAGTTTTCGAGATTTTGTTCTGAATGCCTGAGAGGTAGGCAACACTTCATACATATGTGTGGAAGTTATGCATTTCCCATTCGGTTTTATATAAAAGGTTACGCTGAAGATCATTTTATTGTTAGATTAAGGTTATTGATAAAATTGACGTGTTAATTAATTGCTCTGATCCCCTGCCAAATGGGAATATTATATAAATATAGGGTGACCAAAAGGAAACTACCCATCCCGTTAATTTTATAACCAATTGATTTCCAGGAGGAATCCCGATATACTTCCCTTTTAAATTAAGGGAGAATATGCCACCGTGGTTAAGCATTGCATGCTGTCCCATGTTATTGTGGTCTAGTGGCAAAAAATGATTTTTTTAAAAATGACAACATGGATCAAGTGATACCCTGTGTTAACGGTCTTTAGATTCTATTTAGAAAAGTACGTGATCATTTACTAGTTTTTTTTAAAACTTTGCGAGCAATTACGTTTGCAACTTGAAATATTTTAAAGTGAAACTTGGTAGGGGAGAATATTTTACACTATTTAACGTTATGAGCGCTCCAACTGCCATCATTAGTATAAAAGTACTTCTGGAAGCATCCCTGTGATAAATTTAAACGTGCTATCTCATGTCTTGTGATGCAACAACACCCAACCTCCGTGATGAATACGTTAATGCGGCGAATTTCAGATCAACATTATACGTTGGGCAGGGGAAGCACCTGGGTTCAAACCCCGCTACCAAACGTGGTACCTGAAAATTTCCAGACTTTATATCAATTTCACGAGTAGAATGTTGAGTTGGTACCATAACTAAAGCCCTTCCCGCTAACTTCCACTCAGGCACGATGTTTGGCAGCGGGGTTCGAACCCACGTGCTTCCCCTTCCCAACGCATAATGTTGATCTGAAATTCGCCGCATTAACGTATTCATCACGGAGGTTGGGTGTTGTTGGTCTAACGTTTAAATTATCTTCAGCGTAACTTTTAATATAAAAGTGAATGGGAAATGAATAACTTCCACACATATGTATGGAGTGTTGCCTTCCTTTCAGGCGTTCAGAACAAAATCTCGAAAACTTTGAAGTCCTGTAACTCGTGTTCCCCGAAACTCCGAAACGTACTACTGCATGAGTGATCATTTGAACACATTATCAATGCACTGTGAAAGTTTAATGTTGATTTTCTTGTTCCACCAGAGACAGTTTCCTTGTTAGTCAAGATTACCAGTTCCAGAGTCTGAACTCAGGACTTGGGTTCATACGACAGCACAGTTCTTGTAAGCAATACTATCTGTGTATCAGAGCTGAAACCGGGTCATTTTCGGTGACGCAAGGATCAGGCGGGTCCCAAACAGAGACCCGGTGCAAAATTTGACCCGAAATTACCCGGTTTCCGCTCTGCTGTGTATATCTTAAATCATCTTTTGTCACTTAGAAATAGCATCCTTCACTACCATTCAAAGTCTAACTTCCTAGAATTACAGTGCATGTTTTAACGGTAAGGTTCGTGTTTGGATATGTAATGAAGCACCATTGTTTTCTTTTAATAAATATACTTTCTTTTGTCACACGCACAGCAGGAAGAGACATCTGTTGGATGTTTACTTAACCACAGAGAAGCGTTGAGCCTTAATGGAATACATCCTTCGTTTTTGCTTCTTTTTTACCTTTTCTGAAAGATTATTTTTTCTTGCAACTAGAAAAAGAGCAGAAAGAAAATATGAAAGAAAAATGAAAAATAAATGAATAAAACAGGAAAGCAGAGGATGATATAGACACAGAAAGCGACATGAAAAACTGGAAGAAAAAGCACATAATTACTGTATTG
Source organism: Lepisma saccharinum (assembly GCA_022664845.1). Taxonomy (NCBI): domain Eukaryota; kingdom Metazoa; phylum Arthropoda; class Insecta; order Zygentoma; family Lepismatidae; genus Lepisma; species Lepisma saccharinum. The sequence continues at coordinate 44,881 of JAGDQP010010096.1, forward strand.
AATTTAAGATATTTTTATATAAAAAAAAATGAGAAAGGACATCATTAAATGAAGCACATAAATAAAAGAAAAAAATGTAAAAATGTGTTTTTCCCGTTGGTAACTCTTTTTCTTGAGTTTTGTTACTGGCGGTAAGAGGCATACAGTGTTGCAAGTGAACGTAAATTTCCTTTAGTTGAGTGAGAATCACTAATAAATTTTATGATAAAATGTTTCAATAATTTTCAGTTGTAAGACACCCACCACCAAAAACGAAATTGTCTTTTGATTCTCTTTACTTCTTATGTCTGTTTGTCCGTCCGCCTGAAAAGTAAGATGACGCGTAAAGGAAGGCAAATATAAACTTCGGGCATGTGTTCAGAGACCTCTCTTCATCTGGAAGGTTTTAATCTGGTGGCTGGAAAGGCCAAGCAAATGCTACCTGCACTGTTTACTTTGAAACAAGGCTTAGGAGTTTTCCCTGTCCACTGTTTTCGTTGCATGGACGCTCTACCCAACGTCGCTCACCAACACACAGCAAGAGAGAGAGATGTTACAACAATGTTGCAACACTCCTCCTTCGTTTTCCCCTCGACTCAATCACTACTAGTTTCTGCCTCTCTCTGCCCCCCCCCCACTAACCCGAATCCGAACTTCCGAAAAAAAAATGACT